>JAVJIF010023683.1:0-89359 GCA_038442645.1 Agave tequilana
TTTAGCAAACCCCCAGCTATCAACGGGTTTGATATGCCTTTACCAACTACCGTTTGAGTCGGGCTAGCCATGCTATTCCCCTCAGCATGATGAGTTTTCGAGGACTTATGTGGGGTCTACGGGCCAACATTTTCCTCTATCAGGTTAATGGATGCATAACCTTGATTCACCTTCGAGACACCAATGCATAACCAGGCTCCTACTGGTTTATGGTTGTATGCTCTTATTGGTGGAGGAAGAGAGAGGCTCTCTTTGTGCGCATTTCGGACGCGCGGATCTCGATCAGAGGTGTAATGTTAACTTGATCGAGAGAAGGATCCTTGATTAAGGATAATACTTCTTTAAGAATTTGCCATTAATTGGCATCATGAGTAGGTCGCCATCTGCAGTCATAAGGCGGTATGCTCCATTTGAATAGACTGTCTCTATCACAAATGGTCCTTCCCATTTAGGCTGAAATTTGCCTTTGGTCTTGTGCGTCATAATCATCGGTCGTCTGACGGCTAAGACCAGGTCCCCTTTCTGGAAGACTCTCTGCTTAACCTTCTTATTGAAGGCTTCGACATTCGAGCCTGATATAGCTCGATGGTTGCTGAGCTTGTAGCCGCTTCTCGTCTAGGGTTTCGAGCTCTTGAAGACGCAGGCGATCATTGTCTTCTGATGTCATTTTGGTAGTCAGAGCTACTCGCAATGATGGCACCTGGATTTCTAATGGGATAACTGCTTCGCACCCATATACCAGGGAAAAAGGCGTATTGCCTGTCGGTGTCCGAACCGTAGTCCGGTAGGCCCAGAGACATTCACCGAGCTTTTCATCCCAATCTCGCTTATTCGAGGAGACGAAACTTCTTAAGCAGTTTGATGATTGTCTTGTTGAATGCTTCTGCTAAGCCATTGGTGGCAGGATTGTAGGCGGTTGAAGCCACATTCTGAATTCGGTATTTATCGCAGAACCGGTAGAACCCTTGGCTTATGAATTGGGACCATTGTCGTGGATGATCCGCCTGGAGACACAAATCGATGGATGACATGGTGTTTGATGAAGCTAACCAGATTGGAGGTTCTGACTTCGGCCAGTGGTATGGCCTCTGCCCACTTTGAGAAGTAGTCGGTTATTGCGAGGATAAACCGGTGACCTCTTGCCGAAGAGGGGCTGATTGGCCCTACGACATCGATTCCCCACGATTCAAATGGCCATGAAGCGACAGTAGGATGGAGCAACTCCGAAGGCTGGTGTATGAAGTCTGCATGGACCTGGCACGCTTTACACCTTCGTGCATATTGGGTGGCGTCGGCTATCATAGTCGGCCAATAGTACCCAAGTCTGTTCAGCCTGTCTTTAAGCTTTGGACCCGGCTGGTGAGCTCCGCAAATGCCATCATGTGCTTGTTTAAGCACTTCCTGTGCCTCTGAATGAGAAAGGCAACGGAGGAGGAGACCGTCATATGAACGACGGTAGAGTGTCTTCGAAGTGGGATCATAGTAGAAACGGAGAGACCTTCGTCTGATGGACGCCGCTTCTTTGGGATCGTCTGGAAGGAGACCGTGCAGAGCATAGTCAATGAGAGGGAAGCGCCAATCCCTCGGCTCGAGATCCACGGAGATATTATGGACCTCTCGGACTCTTCGCACCTGCTTGGAGCATACAAGGTGTCGGGTCGCGACTGTGAGGTGATACTCGGTGTCGGCTGGCAAGGCTAGCGTTGTCGCTAATGCAGCGAGGGCATCCGCTTTGGTATTCTGAGATCGAGACACGTGCCCGATGTAGAAGCCTTCAAATAGGCTAGCTAGTTCGATGGCTGTATGATAGTAGGGCACCAAGTCTTCATGGCGGACTTCATATTCGCCTTTGATTTGACTGATGATCAGCTTTGAATCCCCATAAGCTTCGAGGTAGCGTTACCCCATTCATGGGCGAGCTGGAGATCAATGAGTAGAGCATTGTATTCCGCTACATTGTTAGAACATGACTCCGTCAAGGAGAATGCTCTGGGAAGGATGTGATCCTGCGGGGAGATGAACACAACCCCCACTCCAGCAATAGTCTTGCCTTTGGGGCCCATCCGCGATGCTCCGTCGAAGAACATCTGCCACACACTTCTCTACTGAGGTTGCATTAGACTCGAAGACTTCATCAAGGATGTCTTCGTGAAGCTTTGAATGTTCCGGAACTGGATGCGCAGCCAAGAACTCTACAAGGGCCTGACCTTTAACCGCCTTCTGAGGGGTGAAGGTCATGTCATATTGGGACAACAGGAGTGCCCATTTGGCCAAACTAGAGTTCAGTGACCCTGACTTCGTCATGAGAAGACGTAAAGGATTCACCCTGGAGATGACATGTATGGTTTGGCCAACCAAATAATGTCGTGTCTTCTGGACAGCGAAGACGAGAGCTAAAACACTCTTTCTCAATAGGATTGTAGCGAGATTCCGCTCCTATGAGAGTCCTGCTCAGGTAATAAATGGCCTGCTCATGGCCGTTGTCGTCCTTCTGAGCGAGGAGGGCGCTGAGGGAATAGTCCAGAGCTTTTACATAAAGCAAGAAGGTTCCCTGATGTAGGGGCCACCAAGACCGGAGGTTTCGTCAGATACCTCTTGATGTCTTCATAAGCTTCTTGACAAGCTTGATCCCATATGAAGGCAGTACCTTTTTTCATGAGTCGGGTAAAGGGCCGGCAACGGCCTGAAAGATTTGCAATGAATCTTCTGATATAGGCCAATCTGCCTTGTAAGCCTCTGAGCTCCTGAGGTTCCTTGGCGGATGCATGCTCTGAATGGCTTTGACTTTGTCTGGGTCAAGGTGAATTCCTTGTGATGTGACAATGAATCCGAGGAACTTGCCACTGGACACTCCCAAAAAGGATTTTGTCGGATTCATTTTCAACTGATGAGCCCGCATTATGTCGAACATCGTTCTCAGGTCGCGGAGATGTTCATCTTTGTTGCGGATTTTGATAGCAATGTCGTCGACATAGCATTCCACCGTCTTTCGGAGATGATCGCGAAAGATCGTACTCATTGCCCGTTGATAGGTTGCTCCGGCGTTCTTCAGTCCAAAGGGCATTACAGTGTAACAGTATACCCCCAATGGCGTTCGGAAAGAAGTGTGCTTCTCGTCGTCGGGATACATCTTGATCTGGTTGTATCCTGAGAAGCCGTCCATGAAAGACATCCTCTCGAACCCGCATGTGTTGTCGATCATGACATCGGTGATGGGTAGTGGAAACTCGTCTTTGGGACAGGCCGTATTGAGATCACGGTAGTCAATGCAGATTCGTATTTTTCCATTCTTCTTGAGAACGGGGACGATATTAGCTACCCAGTCTGGATGTTGCTCCTCCCGGATGAAGCCACTTGTAATGAGCTTGTGAACTTCGGCTTCAATAGCCTCCATGATGTTTGGGCGGAACCGACGTTGTTGCTGCTTGACTGGCTTGACGTCGGGCTTGATGTTTAGACGGTGCATGGCGACCTGTGGGTCAAGTCCGGGCATGTCTTCGTAGTTCCAGGCGAAGACGTCTATATACTTTTTTATGAGCATTATCAATTCTTCCTTTTAGATAAGTGATAGGCTTTCACTTATGAAAATAGGTTTGGGGCGATCTTGACTACCCAAGCTGACCTGCATCACCTTGTCTTCGGTGGGTGGCTCGCGTAGCTCAAACCGCTTTCCCATTGGAGGTTTAATTGCTGGGCCCATGATTCCTCATTGGCAACCTCTGCGGGTTCCAACTGACTGCTTGAAGTCATGAGGCTTTCGAACATTCCTCCTATGCTGACATCTGAGTCCCATTCGGAGGATGAGGCTGACTGTGACGGAATCGACCCATCACCTTGAGCCTGAACTGTTGCTGATAATGTGGGTGTGACATAACCCAACCCCTACGTGTACTATCATAGTAATTTGCAGGCTTCCTTTTGGGACGAAATTACGCATCAAGCTGCGCCTTCCTTTTCTGAAGTTCAGGCCCGCTCCCTGCTTCAAGTTATATCCCATTTTCTTCATAATATGGCGTGCTGATGGCGCATAATGAAAAAACTGTGGAGCATCCGACTCTGAGCTTGAGTCTGCAAATGTGGGTCCCCGTGGCTGGGTTCTGCCGAAGATTATTGGCGACTGACCTTGTTTGGATGGAGGGATCACCAGGGTGGCCCCTTCAATAGCCTCCACGGATGTACTGGGCATGCCCGCCTTGAGTAAGGGCATATGCAGGGAGCCATCCGTAATGGATTTAATCGACCCAATGCTCACAGGGTAGTCAAAGGAAATATTATCATTAATTACCCATTCGCCCTCTTTATCAGAAGGAGTATTACATTGGGGTCATCGAGACATGCTATAATTGGTTCGCCAATCAGAATGGCTGGCATGCCTGCTTCGGATTCTGAATCCGCCTCATTGCCACTTTCATCATCGTTTGGCAATGGTTCTCCAAGCGTTCCACTAGCCTCTTGATATAGGAGAGCATCAGTGAAGTAGTTTTCCACCCCCTTGAAGGGTTGCCTTTCAGCGAAGACAGTTCGCACTGTCGCATCATCTTCAACATATTTGAAGCATTGGTGGAGGGTGGTAGGAACGATCAGTTGGCATGGATCCAAGGCCGACCTAGCAACAGGTTATATGACGTGTCGGCATCGATGACATAACATGTCACTTCTGACTTCAGGCTCCCGACTCTGCAACGGAGCCGAATTTTCCCAAGTGGATGACTGCTCCCGGCATTGAAACCGTATATTGTAGTGGTGGTTGAGGACAACCTGTACAGCGGTATGCCGAGGAAATAGAGGAGCCTTTTGGGGATGATGCTGAGTGCAGACCCCGGATCGACTTGTATTCTCTCAATGCAGGTTGAACCGATATATCCGGTGTAGTACAGAGGTCGATCGTGCTTGTTGTCCTTGAGAAGCATATCTTCCGCTGTGAAGGTAATAGCAGGCACCTTTGACTGTGCATGATGACACTCTGAGCAGGGAGGCCGCGTCTCATCATCAGGGACCTCGGGTATGCATGTCAGAAAGGACTCCGAGTTGGCTAGCGCATCTCTGAGTGCTCTCTTGTCTCTTTAGAGAGACGAAGGAGCTCGTGTATCGTGATACGAGCCGGGATATTGGCTAAGTGGGCCAATATATCAAAGCGAAAGGCGTGTCTAGCCCTTGGCCTGGCGGTTTCTTTAACACATGGTCGAACCGCACCTTAGGCTTCTCTCTTCCTTTAGTTGGAATTGGAGTAGACGTTGGCATTGGTACTGACGTCGTTTGCTGTTGTATCTCGTCAGTAGACTTGTCATACTGCCTTAGGTATGAACTTTCCAGATCGGGTGCCCGTCTGCTGAGGCGCGTCTGCCTGCGCCGTGCAAGCATGCTTCTCTTCGCCTGAATCGCTGAGGAAGCCATAGTAAGATTGTCATCATCTGGCAGGACAGAGATGACGTTGCAGGACTTGCCTTTTGAGTTGGGCTTTGAACCCTGTTGAATGTCTTGGACGAGATCTGGGTGTATCCACATGTCTTCCCCTGTCTCCAGTGTCAAGGGGACGAGACCTTTGTCATCTCGAGTCATGGGTGAAGGATGCCATACTTCAACCGCAGCGCGGGGGCTGGATAGGTCCCGTCGGGAACTGTGACCTTTGAGTGGTGCCGAACTCGAGAGTCACCACATTGGCAGTGACTTTCTTCTGCTCCGTCTTCAGTGTGAGGACGCCGACATCAGTTAGGGCTTGTATCCTGTCCTTGAGGACATAACACTTGTCAGTAGGATGGTGAAACCATCCTGTGGTAGAGACAGTATTTGGGGTCGTTTGTGCGCCCTATCTCATTTGACGCCGAGCATCTGGCAGCTTCATCTTATTCCCTTCGTGGAGCAGATGGAATATCGTGACTACCTGATCGTCTCTGAAAGAGTACTATTTGGGAGGGAACTTGGCCTCCTGATTGTTGAGACCGCTCTTCTTGGCCTTTGACTGCATGTCTCCGGACAGCTCGACGGACATAGTCTCCTTGCCTTTAGCCTGAGAAGACTGTGGGAGGTCACCACGCCCTTTATTGTTTGCACCCCATTTGCTTCTAGGGGCGGATGGTTTGAACTTTTTAGCCGATTTCTCGGCTATCTCAGCTTGTTCGACCAATTCCTTCCAAGTGTGGCCTTGACAGCCCCCATGCGAACTTCCACTTGATCCAAGAAGTTATGTCTGGATGTTTGTAAAAGCATGGGTAATGGCATCCCTGCTGGGCACATCAGGGATAGATTTCTGAACCGCTCAATGTATTCACGGACAGATTCGCCCTTCCTCTGTACAGTGGAGAGGAGCCTGTCCATAGTCACTTCGGTGTGATCCTCATAGAAGTGAGAGAGAAAACGAGTTTCTAGGTCGATCCAGGAATTGATCGAGCCCGGAGGGAGGCTTCTGAACCAGTCGAATGCCACTCCCTTTAAGGTGCCAATAAACAGCCTAGCCATGATGGCGTCATTGCTTATAACATTATCGGTCTGGGACCGGAAGTAGTAGATGTGCTGATTGGGCGAGCTCCTACCATCATACGTATGCAACGTTGGTGGTTTGAACTTCGGGGGATATGGCACCGAATCCCATTCTAGTGGGTAAGGGCGGACCGCCCTACTTTCTTCAATTCATCCCTCTGAGTCAGGGATGCAATTTGAGCTTAAAGGCCCTTGAGGACTTCGGCATCGAGGGAAGAGCCTTCCTTGGATCTCTCCGTCTTGGGCGGATCATTGCTGAGGTGTTCCTCCTCATCGTGATTACTCCCGGTATCATCATCATTCCAGTTGCGGAGGAGCCGAGCAAGCATCTGTTGACTATTATCCAGGGCTTCTTGCTGAGTTCTGGAGGTCTGCTCCTGAGCCTCTAAACGCCGACGAAGGTCATCATTGGCGTTATCAGCCATATTGACCGATGCTTTGTCCGTCCGCACAGAACTGACTGTCGCTGAAGAGGCATTCCCACTGTCTTCATCTTCCCGATCGGATGATTGGGGTGACTTCCTGGGCCGTGGCGAGATCAGGGCCGTTGAGGAAGAAGGCTGCTCATAGTTATAGGGTATCGCTACCCTAGACCTGGTGTTTCGGAAAACACCTTCCTCGCGTACCGAGACTTCACCTAAGCCTGGGTTATAATCTGGATCTGGGGAGCTGCAGGGGGTGTTGTCAGTTGGTCGACTTCCTCTGCGCGGCTCTCGCCCTCTTCGGGTCATGTTGACAAATGCAGAGACTGGATCTCGCGGGACGCTCCTCTTATGATGCTTCATTGGGATGCGTGCAGACAGTCGATCAAAGACTGATCGCCGGCGTGGAGGAGTGGCGAGGGTCGGTTGTAATTGACACTGCATTGAATGGACCATCACCAACTGGCATCCACTTCATTGACAACAAGAGGAAGTGGTCTGGAAAGGCTTCAATTTCCGTTTGTGCACATAGGACGAGATGCCGTCCTCCTTATCCGCGCGGAAAGGATCAGCGCTGGACAGTGCTCTGTTCTAGCCTCGCGGCTGCGGACCTGATGAGTACGCTGAGGTACAGTAGCTTTGCTTGTGAAAACAAGGCTGGCGAAAGGCTTTGCTGCCCTAGGCGACGGTATGATTGCCGTCTTAATTATGGTTGACAGCATTGTTGGAGCAGGCAGGCATCTTGCCTTTTTCTTCATAAGAAAGGCGCGGTTTTGGCGTGGCAGCGCCTGAAGCTTCAGCAGAAGAATTCTGTTTAGGCTTCCAAATCTGCTTTGGCAGAGGATGCTTAGGTTCGCAAAGAACCTGACTAGCCACATGAGAGGCTGTGGGGTGTTGGCAGAATCCTGCCTCCGGCTTCTGATTTGAAACCCTGGCCGTTAAGACCTTCTTGTGCTTCCGTGCTCGAAGCATCAAGCCACCCCCAGAGAGGACTTCTTCAAATCTTCTTTGATCGATCTGGACGACCAAGTTCTCAAAGGTGCAGAACTTGGGCCGCGGACGTGCTTCCTCGTTGCGCCACAGGACCGCAGCAGGTTTGCAAAGAACCTTTTCTGTCTCCGCAGAGACTTTTCTTGAAGATTTAGCCAGAGAGGATCTGGCTGCACCGGCTTTTCTGAATTCAGAGATAGACCCGAAGGTCTGATCGTCGCATTGCGACACTTGATTCTCGGCAGTGGAGAATATCATCCCCAGCGGAGTCGCCATCTTGTTTTCCATTATATTTGCAAAGGGGAAAACTTACAATAAAAAGTTTGAGGAGCTAAATACAAGTATTCTTAAAAAAGATTACAAGTAGATCTCCTCAGAGATTTGGAGAAGTGTGCCGATAGGAGTCTGGTCAGCGCGCGACCACTTTGTCCCTTTGATGATGCGAGCGATGATATTCCCTTCTTGCCTGGGTTCGGGAATCAGAGAATAGAGGGTTGGTAGAACCCTCTTGCTACTTCTCAAAGCCGCCTTCTGTGAGGAATTCCTTCTCGCCTGGTTCCGGAGATTCCTTGAGGAAAAGGGGTTGTTAGGGTATCGCCACCCTGAAGAGAGAAGTTTCTCTTGAAGATCTCTGAATTCGAGAGCGCACGGTGCGTTGTGAAGAAGTCCGATCTAGATCGAGCGCCGATCCTCCTCCCTTGTGCCCCTGGCGGGCTATTTATAGGGAGAGCAAGGGTATAACCGCCCCTTGAAGATATGGAAACAGATTGAACCGAATCTGTTGAATTTAGAAAGTAGCCTTGCTGCGAGGCTAAAATAGCTTCTGCGGAGCTAGAGAATGGCAAGTCGGTTGATCTTTCTGATTTGTTATGATCCTTTCCATATCGTTGGAGGATTTCCTCTGATCCTCTTACTCGTTTCAAGAGAGTCAAGAGATTGTAGCAATCACCTGCCATATTTGGTCCTTGATGGATTTGATCTGATTGGATCCGATCTCATCCGGAAATTTGATTGGTCAAATGTTGACCATAGCTGACCAATAGCGGAGCTGCCCGCTTTGAAGCTCATAGCGGAGCTAGAGGCAATTCCTGGCGAAGTCCGAAAAGAGGCTTTTTGGCGAAGCTGTCAGTTAGCTTCCTGGCGATGTTGGATGATGCTAGCCTCTCAAGCGAGGCTATCTCCTTGGGCTAATGTAATGCTAAATGCTAGCATTTTAGACCTGCTGAGGTCTGTTTAGAAACAATCCGGGTTCACTGTTCTGCTTGCTGGATCAGTGGAGTCCAAGCTGCTTCTTTGTCCCTTGGAGGTGGGTGAAAACTGGTCTTCAGCTTGTCTGTCGCTAGATATTGTTCGGACCAATGAGAATCTTGTCTTTTTTAAGTGTCAACAATGATTAAAGAGAAATTGCAACTTTGGAGAAGACTTTGGAGAAGGTGATTTAAAAAACTTTGAAAATTGTTTGGTTGTTTAAAATATAAGAAGGAGAAATTCTGGCTTACTATCTCACTACTTAACCGTTTATTCTTCTATTGAAATCCTTAATGCCTCAACTTGATCATAGGCAAATCTTAAGGTTGACTTTAGAAAGTTTGAAGTAAAACATATAAGATGGTTGAAAAAGTGAACTCTTTTCTTAAGAAAACGTTTTGAATTGAATGTTAAATCATCAAGCGCGAAGAAGCAAGTATGGAATAAAAACAGTCCAAGAAACATTCTTAAAAGAAGTAAGAGTTTAAAAATATAAACCCATCCTCATGTTCCTTCAAGAACACTTTCAAGAAGAAAGGTTTTAAGTTAGGCATGCAAATGATTCATTGGGTCTTTTTTTCATTAAAATCAGAAGAGAAGAAGAATTGGAGAGAGGTACAATAGTGGGCCCAGAAAACCGATTTAGATACTCAGGGAAGACAAAGAAAACGGCAAGTAAATAACGTAAGACATACCGTAATATGAGTGGAAGAAAATGTGTCTCGATTCTTGTATTGATGTCACTCAATCTTCAAGTTATAAGCACTCAATTCCTCTCTCTCTCACAGGTATTTGTACTGAACTACAAATTGTAAAACAAAAATACAACTTTTGTACTATCTAACAAAGAACCTAAACTTTGAAGTATAAATAAAATTCTAATCCTAGTCTTCACTCCCTTTTTCAGTACAAAACCCTAGCTTTTATAGGCAAAACCTCAGAGGAAGGGAGCGAGGAGATAAGGGGAGCAAATGCTCCTTTATCTCCACCAACAAGCTACGGATCTGCGGCTTGGGCTGCAGATCTATGGCTGGATGTGGCCAATTGGCCACATCCAGGTAAAGAATCAGTTGGCGAGGATTTGGCTTCCCTTTTGTCTTGCTGGATTCATTGTTGTAACTCCCAGATTTGATGAAATGATCTTAGATTTTGTTGGCTTCAAACCGCTTGATTTAGGGAGATTCATTTCAACCGGTTTTAACCTCTCTGATATGCCACGATTTGCCCTGATCCTTGATTTTGAATTTATTCTAAATTAATCAGAATTTGATGGGCTTTTGGGCTTGTTTCTCCTTTTTTGTTTTAGCAATTGGCCTACATTTAACAAAGAAGAAGAAAACTTATTAATTGGATTTATTAGCTAAAAAGTATGGTAAGGTGACAATGTATATGCAGCATATGTGACTGATCATCATCAACATAATATTCTACGGTCTTGCATATATGCTCGTGAAAGATCGCATTCATGACACATTGATATGTCGCACTGGCGTTCTTCAAGCCGAAGGGCATCACTGTGTTGCAATATACCCACAGACATCCTGAAGGATGTGTGCTTTTCATCTTCAGGGTACATCTTTATTTGATTATACCTGAGAAGCCATCTGTGAAAGACATCCTTTTGAAACCACACGTATTGTTGATTATGACATTTGTGATCGGGAGAGGGAACTCGTCTTAGGGTAGGCGGCATTCAGATCATGGTAGTCAATGCAAATCCGGATCATTCCATTCTTCTTGGAAACGGGAATAATATTGGCACCTAGTCGGGATGTTGCTCTTCCTGATGAAACCAGAGTCTATAAGTTTTTTAACTTTTGATTTGATTGCTTCCATGATCTCAGGATGGAATCCTCATTAGTGTTGTTTGACTAGTTTGGTGTCCGGGTTGATGTTGAGTCGATGCATAGCAATCTAGGGATCAAGCCCGGGCATGTCTTCATAATTCCAAGTGAAGACATCTATATACTTTTGTATGAGATGTATTAGGTTTTCTTTCTTAAAAGGTGACAAGGTCTCACTTATGAAGATGGGCTTAAGGTTAGCTTCATCTCCAAGATTTATCTGAGTCACTTTGTCCTCAGTGGGTGGTTCGCATTTCTCAAAGTACGTACCCTAAAGAATATTTACGTATTTAATCTACGGATCAGTGTCCGACTAGATCAATTCTTCAGATTCAAAAGTATCTTCTCCGTCTTCTTCAAAATGACTGGTTGATATCATGTTCACTAAGAGACTTTCAAAGATATCACCGATGCTGATGTCTGAGTCCCACGATGATATTGCTGATGAGCTATCATGATAGACCTCTTTTTTAGATTTGGAATCTGAAGAGACTGGCGTAGATACATAATTAGTCTCTAATTTTGCATAATTTTCATCACTTTCTCATATTTATTTCATGTAAAATTCTGCTAATAAAACCTTACTTGCTTGATCCTAGGTCCATGGTGTGCAAATAAAGAAGAAGACCTAAATCACCATTTAATTGGTGATTAAAGGCCTACCAATTAGTCATTGACTTTAGAGTGAAGATTTAGTCAGCCCAGGGTGTTAAATCACAAATCTAGGATGTCAAATGGATAGGAGATAGACTGGGTGACGCACTGCCCAAAATTGGGCGCGCCGCCCTGCCTGGGCCGAGAAAAACGCGGCCCTGGCTGCATTTTCGCGGCCCTTTGGGCACGCGCGCGCCTGCGCTTTGGGCCACATGCCTCTCACATGGCCCCCTTCCCCTGGTGCCTATAAATACCCCCAGGGGTCTTCAGTTTGAGCAGATCCAGAGTTAGAGCAAGTTTTGTAATCTTATTTTTAGGTTTGTAGTTATTGTTGTTGTTCTTCTTCTAGTTGTTATTTTAGCCATTAGAGTGAAAGAGAGAGAGTGTGTAAGTGTTGTATTTGAAGGGTGACAAGCTAATACAAGTACTACTTCTCTTCCTTCTTTCAATTTACTTGTGCTTTCCTTTGCTTTTACTTCATTGTTGTACTATAAACTCATTGCCCTTTACTTCTTCCTTTTGTTGTTTCTTGTTGTAGTGTAACTCTCTTCCTCTCCACTTCTTTTCCTTTATTGTTTCTTTTACTTTTATGGCTAACTAACTTTTCATTAGCATGGCTAACTAACTACTAACCTACTAATTTCTAACACTTGATTGATAACCCACATGAGTCAATAGTGTCAAACAAGCCTTGTGCAAACAAGAGCTATGGCATCTTAAGACGAGGGTTCTAACTCTAATTTACCTACAAGTATTTACTTTCTTATACTTCATACTTAAATGGCTTTTTGATGATCTATGGGTTTTATACTTTGCTTGTTGTTGTAAGTTAGAGACTTTTCTTTTAACCTTGCCGATACCATTAGTGCACTCGTGTCTTCCCGTATTCTCGCCTTCTATTGGATCTTGATATGGGAATGTCCGAGTTTTTACCGTGTAAAGCAAAGTTATATGAAGAACTTTTACTCAATTTTCACGTGAATAGTTCCAATGCACAAGGGTTGTGTTTGCCTATGATCCATCGTGAGGCTATCTTCCAAAAGTTAGAAATTAGTGGGAGCACTTAGTAGAAAGTTAGCCATGCATTTTTACAACTAAGAAAAAAAATCCACATTTACAAATCACTAAATATTTTTTCCAACAATTCTTAAAAACAACTTGTTTTCACTTTTCAATTCTTTATTTGGAAACAAGAACTTTCTTTCTTCTTGAACTTTGAAGCCGCATCAAGCTTCCATCGCTCTCTCTCCTTGTGGATATGACCCGTATAGCCACTTAGCTACTATGGAAGAATCGCAAAAGTAGTAACATCAACCCACACTTTCTTCTCTTATTTTAGTGCTTGCTTTTTGCCGATCAAATTTTAGCGCCATTGCCGGGGAGGAAACAGCTTTGTTGTTCATTACTAAAGATTGTTCTTTATTTTTATGTGTAGGAGAAGAACCAAGGAGCTCACTATCATGGGAAGCAAAAGGGGTGGCCAAGGACATTGCGCGAGGATTCATTTACCCTCGGAAAAATTCGTGTAAAAGCGAGTTTTTCGATTGAAGTACTAACAAACTCGTTTGTAGGGTTGCCGAAAGTCGCTAAAAAAAATTTGCTTTCTTTTCAGTTTCCTTGGATGCTTACCTTTATGCATGTATAATAAACTCAACAGAAATTCACTTGTTGCTTAATTGAAATTTGAATTAGACTTTTATATTTAGGGCACGTGTCTATTTTAATTCATTTCAATTTCTGTTGAAGAGTGCTGGAGAAAAGGTACGTGTACATTCATATAGAATAGGACCAACATTTGAAGTGATTTACCGCTTTGAGTGTTACCTTGTTGTGAATAAGCTGTACACTTGCACAATTGACATTAAGGGCAAAACCCAAATAAACAAGATAAGGTAGGGATTTCATCACCTTTCCTTAGCCCAAAAATCATCTCCAAGTGCACTCACACTTTCCCAAGCCTTAACTAAATATAAATAGACGTTGGCCCTAGGGACATCTCGGACTCACTAAGAGATTACCTGAGGTTGCAAATTGCAAGAACTATACTCCTGCAAAATCGGTGTCTAAAGAAAGTGGATTGAGAGGTAAAGTCTCGAAAGCTTCGTGGTTTGGCATAATTAGGCCCGTGGCTCCGCCCGGATACCTCCCCCAAGCTTTGCCCTTTCCTGGCCGATGAGCTTGTAGTCGAGTTCTTGCAACAACCTTCCCCGGAGAATCGACTAGTTAGGAGTCGTCTAGGTCCAGGTACCTTAGACTAAGGCTTGTGGTTGTTTTTCTTTCTTTTGTTGTTTTTTATTCTTTTTCGATTGTTTGTTGTCTTCACGTTGTTTGTGATGTGCTGCATGTAAGAGTGGGTGAGAGATCCATCAACTTCTAGATTAACAAGAAGCACTTCTCTACCTTTGCATCCAGAACTAGTGATGGCGTCACTTCAGGATAGATTTTACCCGATTAGAACTTCACTTCCATCTTGCATAAAACTTCCTGAAGCCAATGGAAATAACTTTGAGTTAAAAACCTCAATTCATTAACACTCTTCCTAAATTTTATGGTTTAGAATTAGAGGACGCATACTTCTTTGTTAAGGAATTTGAAGAAGTGTGCCTCATGATGCGTATACCCCGGTTTGGAGACGATGCCATTAGGTTACGTTTCATCCCTTTTCCCTAAAGGACCTAGCTAAGAAATGGTCGTACAGTTTGGCAGCAGATTCAGTCACGATGTGGGATGATTTCGTCAAGGCTTTCCTGAAGAAATTCTACCCAATTCACAAAACTATTCTCATTAGGAAGAACATCATGCAGTTTAGGCAAGAACAGAACGAACCATTTTGGAGATACTTTGAGCGATTCAAGGATCTCCTAACTCAGTGCCCTCATCATGGCGTGGAGAAATGGTGTTAGTGCCAGATTCTCTACGATGGTCTAGACTATCAGACAAAAACCCTTTAGAGACCATGTGTCAGGGAGCGTTCTTGCAGAAGGATGAGTATCATGGTTAGGATTTATTTGAGGATTTAGCTGAAAAAACCCTGCAATGGGAGCCAGCCTCGGAAAAACCTAGGAATTCACAATCTATAGCTTCAAGAGGAGGGCTCCTATCTCTAGAATCATCCATAGCTACCGAGGCTAAGATTCCTACCCTAATGAGAAGGATAGAGGCTCTGGAAACTAAAGAACCTGCCAATGTCAACCAGATCAACCCACCACCAACCCACAATTCGGGTTGTTCGTACTGTCAGGCACCAAACCATGTCTTTGAAGAGTGCCCTATTTTTCATGCCCAGCAAGTGCCACCGGAACACATGAACGCGGCCTACTCACGGCCGCCCCAACCCCTACTCACAAACATACAATCCTAGTTAGAGGAATCACCCTAATTTCTCCTGGGCCCCAAACAATCCTCCCAGGTCTAATTTCTCCAACAATTTTCACCATCCTACTCCTCCACCACCTTTTCCCAGTCAAGCCCCATCTTCCTCCTCCCAAAGCTCTCCAATGGAAAAGAAAATCAGTAAACTGGAAGTGAGCATAGAGGCTTTCATGAAGTCCCAAACCGCTTTTATGCAAAATCAGGGACAAACTCTGAACAATCATTCATAAGCTATATCGAGATTGGAAATATAGATGAGCCAGTTAGCTAGCACCCTAAGTGAAAGACCAAAAGGTACTTTGCCTAGTCAGCCGCTAGTTAACCAAAAACCTCCAATCAAGCATATGAAATTCAGGAACCATCGATTAACCAGTGCAATGATGTTCACACACTGCGATCTGGAAAGAAGGTAGACAATCAGGTCTACCAACAGAAAAGTCTAGTCCATCCTGATCCCACTCCAGCCTCCACCTCTGCTAGTTACTCCCAATCTGCTCCACAAACATCTGACGAGGACAAAGCTGCTGAACAAGTTCACAAGCCTGTAGCACCCTTTCCCAATAGGCTTAGGAACAACAATAAGAATATGCACATGGAGAAATGCTAGAGATGTTCAACCAGGTCAAATTGAATGTGCCACTTCTTGACGCTATCCAACAAGTCTCGGCTTATGCCAAATTTCTTAAGGATATATGTACGAAGAAGAGAAAGACCAATGTGCCCAAGAAAGTGTTCTTGGCCACTGATATAAGCGAGATTCTATCTGGTCCCATTCCAGTGAAATACAAGGATCTCGGATGTCCCACCATTTCCTGCACCATAGGTCAAACCAAAATCCGTAGAGCGCTTCTTGACTTGGGAGCAAGTATTAACTTGCTCCTCTCTCAGTATACCGGTAACTTGGGTGGGCGAGCTAAGCCCAACTCGAGTCACCATTCAGCTAGCTGACCGATCTGTGAAGATCCTGAAGGGGGAAATCACAGACGTCCTTATCCGGGTCGGGGATTTCATTTACCCCATTGACTTCATTGTGCTTGAGACCCAACCTGTGTCCAATCTTAAGTCTCAAACTCCCGTCATCTTAGGGCGCCCATTCCTTGCTACAGCTAATGCCATAATCAACTATAGGAACGGGTCCATGCGATTGACTTTTGGAGACATGACGAAGGAAGTCAATGTCTTTAATCTTGGAAGACAACCAAGGGATGTCAATGATCAAACGTTTGAGGTCAATTCTATTGAAAACCTGACCAGTGAGCATAAGGAAAGCATGGAGACAAAAACTGAGGCAGAGTTTGATATGGAGGCTGAGGATTTTAATTTAGATCAGATCATTGATTCAGCAGTGGATTGGGCATCAAGCCCTAGTGTACCCCATCCTAAGATTGAAAGCCTAGAAATTGCCTCCAATGAAGCAACACCTTCTGTTGGCCCAAAGGCCATTAGCCCAGTTATTTTGATGATAACAAAACATATTTAGTTATGTATTTAATAATTTTGTTTAAAAGAATTTCAGGTTCAGAACAAGTTGATTTGACGGCTCCACTTAAAGACTCACACGTTTGGACGCCGCTAAAGAATTTGCATTCCCAAGCTAAAGCACAATAGAAAGCTTCGGGAACAAGACGTTAAAGAAAAGACCAAGTCAAGATCAAGACTATGAAGAATACCAAGATTTGTATTTGTATTTCTTATTTTAGATATTTTGTCAAAACCTAGATGTTAGAAGTAGAGTTATGGGATTATCACTTACACACACTTTTTAGTTTGGTTCATGGCTTCAAAAAGGTTTTCAATTTCCATTTCCAACTTAGATTTAAAGTTAACATGATTTTGAAAATTAGTTTAAGTTTTGGGAAAAACAATCTTTGAAAGAATAAGTTTTTATCAAGGGATCTTTATCAAAATATTTTAACTTGTTAGAGTAGTGACATATGCTCATACTCTATGTTTTACAAGGTCCAAAACATCAACCCTAAAAACCAAATCCAAAAACCTCAGTTTCAGGTTTCTGCAAGTTCTGATTTTTCAGAACTGACAGAAGCCGGTCGACCGTCCCGGTCGACCGACGTGCACAAACTGTGCATATGCACGTCAGCCGACCGCCCGGTTGACCGGAGCACATTACAGTGCTCTCTGTTTGTTTGGGTCGACCGGGCGGTCGACCGCAGATCCCCAACGGTCGGATTTTTGACCGTTGGCGGTCGACCGGCCGGCCGACCGGCAGTTGTCAGATTTTCTGACAGACTCCAACAACTCTATTTTCTGACACCATTTTTGTTGGGATCTCACCCCAACGGATTTGTGAGGCTGTTTTCAAGTGTTTTTCAACCCCTATAAATAGGAGGTCATATCAACATGATTAGATAACTATTTTTACAACCATTACAAGAGTTTTTACAAAAGATTTTCAAGTTTCCTTTAGAGAAGATTTTCAAAGCCTAAAATTTCCAATCACCCAACTTGAAGCCTACACCTCTACTTCTCTCTAGCTTTTGCACTATACAATCCCAAAATTCTACTTCTACATATTGGTTATAGGATTGTGCTGAGTGAGCTTTTTGTAAGTGATCAAATGTTGATCACCCATTTTCTACTTTGTGAGAAGTTGTAGAGGCATCGGCCTCAAGCGAGCTAGTGTGCTCCGGGTGGTGTTGCGGCATCACAAGAGAAGGGACGAGTGAGTCCTTGTATTGAGGATCTAGTGGGATCACCAATAGTGGAAATCCTTCAAGTTTGAAGGCGGGGATGTAGAGCGTGGCTCGAACCTCGGAAACATATACTTGTGTTTGTGTTTGCTCAAATATCTCTAAACTCAACTCCCTCATTACTTGCTCATTTATATTATCTATTGCTTGCAAATACTTTATATCATGCTAATTGTTAAGTAGATTTTAATTCCGCATTATTGTCCAATTTCATATAGCCATCACCTATTCACCCCCCCTCTAGGTGATTTCAATTGGTATCAGAGCCTAACCCTACATTTTGGTTTAACCACCTTAGGGAGATCCTTGTTTTGGCTATATAATTTGTTGCATTCTTCATTTTTGTGCGTTATACTATTTATTCATGGCATCGGTTGATTTTTCTAGCATCAAGTCCCCACCCAAATTTGATGGCTTGAACTTCCCTATTTGGAAGGTCAAGATGAACCTCTTTCTTAAGTCCCTAGGTGTTAGGGTAGCTAGGTCCATAACCAAAGAATTTGTTGAACCCCTCACCGATGAGAGTTCATGGTCCGAGGATACCTCCAAGGATTATGAAGCTAATGCTAGGGCTCAATATGCATTAACCCAATCCCTTAATGAAGATGACCTCTCACGCATCATTAACTGTAAATCTGCATATGAAGTATGGAATGTTTTAATTGTGACTCATGAGGGGACGTCACAAGTCAAGAGATCCAAGATTGACTTGCTTCGTTCTCAATATGAGAACTTTTATATGCTTGAAAGTGAGTGTATTGATGACATGCTCACTCGTTTCACCAAGATAACTAATGCTTTATCTTCTCTAGGTGACACGATCGACAATGACCAAAAGATTCGCAAGGTCATTAGAGCTCTTCCAAAAGCTTGGGAAGTCAAGGCGACAACCCTCAAGGAGCTAAATGATAGGGAGGAGATGGACTTCTCCGGCTTCATCAGAAATCTCAAGACGCATGAGATGGAGATGAAGGTAAGAGAAGAAAGGGAGGCGCCCAAGAAGAAAACAATCGCCTTCAAAACCAGTCCAACCACTATTGAAGAGGATGACTCATCGGAGGATTGCGATGAGGACTTCGCCATGCTTATCCGGAAGGTAGGCAAAATGTTTTACAGGAAAGGGAGGCAAAGCAACTTCCGAAGAGGGAAACCTCAAGGAAGATTTGAAAAGAAGAGAGAAGAACCCGGTCCTTGCTTCCCTTGCAAGAAGATCGGACATCTCATAGCGGATTGCCCCGCTCTCCAAGCGACCACCTCCAAGCATGTACCAAGGAAGAAGAAGGCTATGGTGGCAACATGGATGACACGGAGTCGGAATCCGAAGAGGAGAACGACGCCGCACACATGTGCTTCATGGCACATGGAGACGATGCTACTAAGGTAACATTGAAAACTCTTTAGAAGAAGATGATTTAACTATGGATGAATTAGCACATTTCTTTGAGGAACTACAACATAGGTATGAGATTTCTCAATCTCATAATAAAAAGTTAAAAAGGGAAAATGAGTTTTTAAATGATAAAATCAATGTTATGGAAAAGGAGAAAAATGATTTGGATAATGCTTTTAAGAAAATAAAAAGTGATTTTGAAAATCATAAGACTGCATGTAAAGGAAAAACCCCTATTATTCCTTGTAATAAAGATGATTTGTGGAAATGCAAAAACGAGTTGATGCTTTAGATTCAACTCTTAAAAAGTGTGCTTTTGATCTAAATAAATTTGCATCTAGGTTTCCTAAGGGAGTAACCCAAGGGAAACACACTCACCATGCACGAAAACATGCACACACACATACACACAAGCATGCACACATGTATGGTAATAGTAGAATTTATGTTTGCACGCATTGTGGCCGCAAAGGCCATTTAGAAAAGTTTTGTTTTGCTAAACATAATGTAAGCAATAAACATGTTTGGGTTCGCCCCGGTATTAACCCTATAGGACCCAAGAAAATATGGGTACCAAAAGATCCTCCAATTTTAAATGACACAGGTGGATCTACTTCCTCCAAGACTTAGGGGGAGACGGTGCCCGGGTGGTGGATGCAACATAGCTTAAAGATCACATCGCATTTGCATCGCTATCATGGAGGAACCTATTTTGGAGATTTCCTTCAATTGGTAACATCTCCATTTAAAAATTTTTAATTTTTGTGTATACATACTAATGAATAGGATTGTTAGTTTACTTTTATGCTACATTGATATATGTTAGTGTAAACCTACATTTCTATCATGATTATGTATTTGCCATGCTTTAATTTTGATATCTTGCTTTTTATGCCACATGTCGTGTATGTCCACTTGTATAATTTTTGATCATATTTCTATATACATTTTATTTCAAAACTAAAGGTAAATTTTGTAAAAATTCATATTTAAAGCAAATACATTAGAGATGGCAATTGCGCACCTCAACTCATTTATGAGGAATCAAGAGGATGAAGTTCAGAACCCGTCACTGGGTATTCGGCTTCAACATCTCTAAAAACTTTGTCTTTATATGAAAAATAAAATAAAATGTCTTGTATGTGTTTTTGGTTGACATAACAACTTAATGAAGATTAAAACATGTTGTCTGTAATCCTGTATATATATATATGTCATACTTGTATTTTATTAAAATTTCCTTTAAAAATTTTCTTTAGGGCCTTTCACTGCTGACAGATTTCTGGCAAATCCGGTCGGCCGCTTATAGGACCCGGTCGACCGCCTTCGCCTGAAATAATATGTTTTTATTTCCTTTCTATTGCCGGTCGACCGTTTTTCTAAGACCCGGTCGACCGCGGGATGTCTGCAGTGCTCTCGGGAAATCTGGGTCGACCGACCGGTCGACCGCTCTGAGTTACAGAGCTCTCGGGTTTTCTGGTCGGTCGACCTCTCTGACTTACAGAGCTCTCGGGATCTTTCGATCGACCGACCTGTCGACCGTGAGTCGGATTCAGCCCTAAAACTGCTATTTATTTCACTTTTTTCTCTCTCTCTCACACCTGCAGCCGACGAAACCTCTTCAACTCCTCTCAAAAATTTCCTCTAACTTTCTAATCCCTCAATCTTTTTCAAATTCCTTCAAAACTCACTTCAGATTCCATCTTTAGGTGTTGGATCTTCGTTTTCAGGACTTCCTCTCCGCAGAATTCGAAGAAATTCAGGTTTTCTTGATCTAGGGTTTTGCTCTTCACCTCACAGGTAAAAATTTGATTTTTCCTCCTGTTCTTTATATCTAGCTTTAAGACCATCCTCTATTTTGTCAATATTTTAGGTTTCTAGGTTGTTTAGATCTAGCCCTAACTTGTTTGACCTAAAAATCATATTTTTCTTCAAAATGTCAAAAAGAACTAGAACTGAAAAGGGTAAATCTGTAGCTCAACCTTCATCTTATGTCCCCAAACCCAAAAGACCTTTCATAAACGATCTTGCTGCTGATCGGTTCATCCATCTTTCTAAGAGGAATATAATTTCGGGGAGATGTGTCGTTCTACAAGATTTTGAACATTTGAACATTCCCACATCTTAAGGAACAACTCTTTAGATGAGTTCTTGACCATTAAAGAACAAGTCTATACATCTCTTGTACCTTATTTTTATGCTAATTTCTCTTTTGATGGAAACCGTATTTTTTCTAGAGTCCTAGGTAGGGACATTGACCTTAGCATTGGTCAGTTCGCTAACATTCTGCATCTCTCCTCTGGAGGAGCTGATGTATATACATCTGACCTTCATGATTTTGAGTATCCAGACGGTGAGTCTGCGCTCACCGCATCCACCTTGATTCACGGGGATGACAACCCCAGTTTGGTGAGGAACGAAGTTGTGAGTAGGTTCACCCTCACATCTCAAGTCCTAGCCAAATTCATTTTCTATAACATTGTCCCTAAATCTGGTGAGTACAGTCATGCTAGGGGTCCAGTTCCATTGATCATCTATTGCCTTCTGCGAGGCATTAGAATCAATTTTCCCCGTCTCTTGCTTCCCATATGGCATCTGACCAGATTCGCTTGTCCGGGAGAAGCTTGCCCTATGGCATGCTGATCACCCATCTTCTCAACAGTCTAGGATTTGATCTTTCTTCTGAGAGTCCTGAGGACCCTCAAATAAACCTAGATGGAGTCCTTTTGAAGAGGATGGAAGCCCAGTTGCGTCGACACGCTCATGTGCAACCTCCTGTTCCTCCTATTATTCTAGGATCATCTTCTGCCCCAGGGTCTTCTTCAGCCCCAGGGATATCTTCTGCTCCGGGCCCAGTCTTACCTCCTGATTTCCAGGCCCTTATCTCTTCTGAGGTCTGCTCTTAGATCCAGGCGCACCAGTCCTGGATTGAGTAGCGTGATGCAGCCCTTTGTGCGGAGATGGACGCACGTTCCGTACAAGAAGCTATTTTTCGTGCGGATATGGACACACGTGTCCAAGAGATTCGTAACGACATGTCTTATTTTGCTGACTCCATGAGATTCATGGACATACAATTTGAGGCCCTATTTACAAAATTTGACATGCTTGTTCCTGATCTCACTCCCAATGCTCGTCCACTTCCCTCTACCGGTCCTCCATTTCCTACCAGAGCTCCTTCTACTGTTCCTCCTCCTCGACCCAGAGTTGATAGCATTGATCCAGAGGAGGTAGCTTCTTCGTCTTCTTCTGATGCTGATGGTGACAAGAAGATGACTGATGAAGAGAGCTCGTCTGAGGAAGAAGATGGTGACGAAGATGTTGAGGACGACGATGCTGGTGATGCTGGTGATACTGGTGGTGCTGAGTGACCTCCCCTTGTTTGATGATGTCAAAAAGGGGGAGAGTTATTTGAGAGAGACATATTTTGTTTGACCTTATGTATTTGACTCATATTTTGTGCTTGGACATGTATTTACTTTTGTGTGGACATGTATTTCTATTATGCTTTGTGGTCATGTATCCTTCCTTTACATGTATCCTTCCTTTACATGTATCTTTCCTTTATGTCATGTGTTGTTAATCTCTATTTATGACATGACAAATTTCTTTTATGTCATGTGTTGTTAATCTCTATTTATGACATGACAAATTTCTAGCATGGATATATGTGTTGTTTGAGTATACCCTGTCTATGCTTTAATATACTTTTGGATATGCATGTGTTGAGGGGAGCTTCACTTGAAGTCTCTACCCAAAATATTTGTGATAACTACATATGTTTTGTCATCATCAAAAAGGGGGAGATTGTTGGCCCAAAGGCCATTAGCCCAGTTATTTTGATGATAACAAAACATATTTAGTTATGTATTTAATAATTTTGTTTAAAAGAATTTCAGGTTCAGAATAAGTTGATTTGACGGCTCCACTTAAAGACTCACACGTTTGGACGCCGCTAAAGAATTTGCATTCCCAAGCTAAAGCACAATAGAAAGCTTCGGGAATAAGACGTTGAAGAAAAGACCAAGTCAAGATCAAGACTGTAACGCCCCGATCCTGGCGGGTACGGAGACGTTACTGCAACGTATATACGCAAGTCAGAAGTACCTTCACGCATATACGCTAAGCATCAGTACAGGCAAGAATCAGAGTACGGAAGCAAGTGGTGCATTATGCATTCCAACAATGAGTACAATTACAAAGTTATCACCAGAGGTGATCCAATATTACATGAATATTACATCACCAATATGCGCAATTGCGGGATTACAAAGAGATGTACAAGTGTGAACAGTACAAATAGAGGCTCAGAGTCACCACAGGAAATCTCTAGAGCCGAACAAGGGGGCCAGGAAGGAAAGAGCTTCAGATGATCTGCTGGGGATCCACGCTTCAGCTGCGCTACTCTGATCAGCAACTGGGAGAATCCACACGCTCCAAGCTCTGACATGCTCCAAGCTCTAGAACCTGGACATGAGAATCCAGGGGAGTCAGATGAAACTCCCCAGGCGAGTGGTGATGCAAAAGCCAGGTGGCGAGCAAGGGTAAGTACATGTACAAGCAATCTGATTGTATGGTTTCAGATCATGGTTCCATGAAACTAGTACTTCGAAGGAATAATCCAAACAAGGAAACCCTCATCTATATACCTTTATCTCATGTCACCATAATCCAAGCACGTACAACCCGACTGTACTCAGGGCATGATAAGATAATTAACAGGAGGCAGGTGGATACAAGGAATAAAGCAAAGTATGAGCAGTCAATACGATAATAACCATAAAACCGGAAATCCGAAGTAAAATCCAGGACAAGCAAATATGGTAAGGCATATCACAGATTCATAGCCGTTTAAGTCGCAGGCTTCAGTATGCGTCCCATTCCACATACCTCTACTTACAACTTAAAGAGCCAGTTATTATTATTATTATTACTCGTCTTACCCTGATATCTAGCTATGTGAACTAGCGTCCCAGCACACATAGATCCATATCCGAGTAAAGCAAGGTTGTTATTGGAAACCAGCGGGGGTATCAACGAACTATGTTTACAGTGGGTCCCGTACATACCCGGGACCACGGCCCAGGATTGTTCCGTTGCTTGGTGACGGAACCAGCCGCTAGGCTAACAGGAGGGACTTATGTATGCCCTTATCATGAATCAGGAAGAGGGAGCCAGCACTCCCCTCGGTCGCCTGGAGGCCCACAGGTCAGACCGGATATTTTAGTTGTACAACATGCCTAATACCACTGTAAACACGAACACATATTGATAGCCGCAAGTTTCCCCGACCCGATGCAAGTTGTTCCTTTTTAGGATTTATTAGGTAATTATCAATTTACGGGAATAACAAGAAATGGCCCTACAGATTCAAGAGGTGGCCCCCACAGATTCAAGAGGTGGCCCCCACCACGGATGTGGTGTGGCACTTTGTTCCATGTGGCACTTTGCTCTGAAGGGATGGATTCTAGAGGTGGCCCCCACAGATTCAAGAGGTGGCCCCCACCACGGATGTGGTGTGGCACTTTGCTCTGTGTGGCACTTAGTTCCATTCAGGATAACAGGTCACTGTATATAATACAGGATAACAGGTCACTGTACATAATACAGGATAACAAGGCAAGATCCCGTAAATGTGATAATCACAAGTCAAGTATATCATGCTGGGTGTCAAGTGATAGCATGACAGGAGGATGGTGTTTAGCAGGCAACCAGTCATGACAAGAGATTGATATTAGGCCAGTGGTAAGTCATGTCAAGTAATAGCAGGTCTGGTGTCAGATGATAACACCTCAGTTGACAGGTGATATACATGTGTTAAATAGAAGCATGTAAATGACAAGTAGTAGTGGCAGGTGTTAAGTAGTAGCTGAGTACAAACAAGCAGAGCTGAACAAGCTGGAAGTACAGACAGCAGACAGGATTTAACCCTGGAGCGCCAGGCAAGGTTACCAGAACAACTCGGCTTAAGGCGCGAGTAGAAAATCCGGCAGCATCTTGCCTAGACGAATCTAGTGGTAAAGCGCTGAACGCTGATCAGGATAACCAGGCGAAGCTGAACAAGCTGGGGGCACAAGCAGCGAACAGGGTTTAGACACTAACGCGCTTGGCACGGGGTTTACCGGTCGACTCGTTTTAGAAGACGAGTAGAGGGTCCGGAAACAACTGGCCTAGACGAATTTAGTGAATAAAGCGCTGAGCGCTAAGCATGCTCGCCAGACGGAGCTGAGAAACTTGACGATCCCAATCACGTCTCTTTCGAGGTAGTGAGGGACCGGAGGCTGAAGGGTCCGAGTACGCTCGGGGTCTAAGCGCACTCACGGTGGCTACTAGCCATCCCAGGAGTAGGCAGAAACCCAGAGTCCAATCGACCACAAGGGGTTGGTCATGCATGGTATAAAGCAGGAAGTACATCACAGGCATGGTATATGTACGAGAATGAAACTACCCTAATACAGGCATTCGTCACAGAGCAATACATGTCCAGTCATTGGCACTCGGCCATACACAGATACAGGGACTCAGCCCAATACATAATACATGGAAACATGAAGTGAAATACATATCGACCCGACCAGGCGGGGAAACCCAAATAGAGGCGAGAGCGAGGACACTCGCCTAAGTCACTGAAATGCCGAAAAGTCCGCAATACTCGGAATGCGCCATAAAGTACAGGTAGACGCGGGTTTTGAGAGTGAAACACGAGGGTCGCAAACGCGGGAGTAGCAAACGCGGGGTTCGCGTCGCGAGCATGGCAGACGCGGGAATAGCAGACGCGGGAGTCGCGTTGCGAAGGTGTCATAAACGCGGGGAGAGCAAACGCGGAAAATAGCGTCGCGTCGATACAATGATGCAAAGGCCGCGTTAAAGGGGGTCGCCTGTACGCGGGGGTAAGGTCCGCGTCAGCAATACAAGAAAAGGAGAGAGATCTAGAAAAAGGAGTTTAGGGAGAGGAGAGAGAATCTTAAGAGAGAGAGAGAGAGAGATCCAGGGAGAGAGAAAGGAGAGAGAGAGATGGCAAGTCATGTAATATAACACATGTCCTGAGGGTAAGGTCCATAGTCATGAAAGTGATTAACCACAGCAAATAGCCAGATTTAGTCGACTAGGGATAAATTAGTAGTCGACTTATAAAGGGGTTAGTCGACTATAGAAGAGGGTCAAGTCGACTGATAAAGCTGCGTTCCAAAAGGTCGCGTCTTGCAGGAAGGAGTTAGTCGACTAGAGGTGAATGGTTAGTCGACTAATATGACTGCGTTTGGGAAAGCTGCGTTTCAGAAAGGAAAGTTAGTCGACTAGGGAATTGGGTTAGTCGACTAGTCAAAGCCGCGTTTCAGAGTTAAGGCTGCGTTTCAATGAGTTAGTCGACTAGGGTCAAAAGTAGTCGACTAATAATGGATGTTAGTCGACTAATGACTGGGTCAAGTCGACTAACAGGGTGCAAAACAGAGAGCAGATCACTTGAGTGTTATGGTTTTGTTATCATAAAAATATGAGTTGTTCAAGTCTTTGGCGAGGGAAAACACTCGCCAAGGATGTTCTTAGCTGCGTCCAACAAAGGGAAGATCGGCCCCAATCCAAAAGGAGGGTACCGGCCCTTTGCGTCGCGCCAACGGAGAAGAACGCGGCCCCAATCCAAGGAGAGGCCGGCCTTCACAAGAGATGGAAGTTTTGGTGGAGTTGTTGAAGTTGTGGTGGTTTCCATGGAGATGGAGGAGGAAGAAGATGAAGATGGGAAGTTGGTGAAGTTGGAGTGGTTGTTGTTGAAGAGATGAAGGAGGAATTGGTGGAGGAGAGTTTTGGTGAAGTGAAGAGAAAAATGAAGGAGAAAGGAGAAGGAAAGGTATATATAGGATTTGGGTTTGTGAAGGTGATGTAAAAACGAAAAGAGAGGGGGTTATTTGTAAAATGGTGGGATGAGGTGTTTCTCTTGGCCAATCATGGCCGGCCATGGAGATGGGAGAGGTTGGAGATATTAATGGAGAAGATATTTTGGAGGTGGAGATATTTTGGTGGAAGAAAATGGAAGAATGGAGAAGGTTGGAGAATTTGGTGGAAAGAAAAGGAAAGAAGGAAAAAGGAAAAAGGAAAAGAAATTGGAAAAAGAGAAGGTATTCTCTTGAAGAGAAAATTAAAATAATGAAAGTGACGGATTCCCGGGATTCAGTTGCGGATGCGGAAAACATTCGGAAAAATACCGGAATCGTCCGAAAATCAAGTATCTCGGAACGACCCGCAATAATTCTCAAAAATCAAGAATATTATTTTAAGAATCGCGGTGAAAGCCGTTTTAAGAAATTCTTTATAGTTTTAAAATTAAAAATCCTGGAATCTGCCGTCAATATCGGTCAATACCAATTCTGGCAGAAATCCGATAAATTCTGAAAATGCCCAAAAAATGAATTAAGATAGTAAATATTATTCTAAGAAAATATGTGAAAGCGGTTTCTCAAAATTTGACTCCATTTGTAAATTAAAAATCCAGAAGTCGGTCAGCGGTGCTGGTCGACACCGGTTTTGAAGATTTTCCATTTAATTTAGGAAAATTCCAGAAAATCATAGAAAATATAAAATATTAGAAAATGATATTTAAAACTGAAATTAATCAAATCTGAATATCGAAAAGACCAAATCGAACAATACTCTAGGATCGGGCCTTCGGTTCAGACTAGGGCTGACTCCGAGTCCACGAATCCAAATCCAAGACAAAAACGATCATATAAAGAATTCATAATACAAAATAAATACAGGAAGTAAATCGAAAAATACGATTGAAAATCTGAATACGCAACTAAGTACGTATTCCGGAAGCGGGGTGTTACATTCCATCCACCTTACAAAAATTGCGTCCTCGCAATTTCGATAAGGGGTAAAATGAACATACAAGGGACATGGGTGGAAATTTACACCAATTAAGATATGAAGTACCATAGGTAGGGCTCTCAAGTTGACTGCACCATGATCAGAATATGGACATCTTCTGCACTTCCTGCTGAATAAGTCTTCAAATATTGCCGAATAATACCGATACTGAGTAAAATAAAGAAGACCGATAAATTGAGAAGTCCGAATACCAGGCATCGAGCACTCTGAAAGATATAACCGAGAACATAGAATATCCGTAGAGAATCCCGACTACTGACTTCTGGAAGATAACCGGATCGGGAGCAATCCTGAGAATACCCGAGCTTCATAGAGTTGGCGGAAGAGATCATATAATAGCCTCATTCGGAACCAGCCACTACCTTTCTAGTCTATTCATATCTTAAGTTGATATAAAGGCTTCATAAAACCAAAACAGGAGATATATGGAAAGGATTTGGAATCAAAGGAAAGATGATCAAGAAAATAGATAACTCTGCACTTGTAGTTGGAATGTATAACCAGGACTCAAGCATTCCAGTTGCAAATTTCTTTACCAATAATTTGCCATCTGGACGTACTGAGGATGCGAGAGCCTAAGCTCTGATACCATCCTGTAACGCCCTGATCCTGGCGGGTACGGAGACGTTACTGCAACGTATATACGCAAGTCAGAAGTACCTTCACGCATATACGCTAAGCATCAGTACAGGCAAGAATCAGAGTATGGAAGCAAGTGGTGCATTATGCATTCCAACAATGAGTATAATTACAAAGTTATCACCAGAGGTGATCCAATATTACATGAATATTACATCACCAATATGCGCAATTGCGGGATTACAAAGAGATGTACAAGTGTGAACAGTACAAATAGAGGCTCAGAGTCACCACAGGAAATCTCTAGAGCCGAACAAGGGGGCCAGGAAGGAAAGAGCTTCAGATGATCTGCTGGGGATCCACGCTTCAGCTGCGCTACTCTGATCAGCAACTGGGAGAATCCACACGCTCCAAGCTCTGACATGCTCCAAGCTCTAGAACCTGGACATGAGAATCCAGGGGAGTCAGATGAAACTCCCCAGGCGAGCGGTGATGCAAAAGCCAGGTGGCGAGCAAGGGTAAGTACATGTACAAGCAATCTGATTGTATGGTTTCAGATCATGGTTCCATGAGACTAGTACTTCGAAGGAATAATCCAAACAAGGAAACCCTCATCTATATACCTTTATCTCATGTCACCATAATCCAAGCACGTACAACCCGACTGTACTCAGGGCATGAGAAGATAATTAACAGGAGGCAGGTGGATACAAGGAATAAAGCAAAGTATGAGCAGTCAATACGATAATAACCATAAAACCGGAAATCCGAAGTAAAATCCAGGACAAGCAAATATGGTAAGGCATATCACAGATTCATAGCCGTTTAAGTCGCAGGCTTCAGTATGCGTCCCATTCCACATACCTCTACTTACAACTTAAAGAGCCAGTTATTATTATTATTATTACTCGTCTTACCCTGATATCTAGCTATGTGAACTAGCGTCCCAGCACACATAGATCCATATCCGAGTAAAGCAAGGTTGTTATTGGAAACCAGCGGGGGTATCAACGAACTATGTTTACAGTGGGTCCCGTACATACCCGGGACCACGGCCCAGGATTGTTCCGTTGCTTGGTGACGGAACCAGCCGCTAGGCTAACAGGAGGGACTTATGTATGCCCTTATCATGAATCAGGAAGAGGGAGCCAGCACTCCCCTCGGTCGCCTGGAGGCCCACAGGTCAGACCGGATATTTTAGTTGTACAACATGCCTAATACCACTGTAAACACGAACACATATTGATAGCCGCAAGTTTCCCCCGACCCGATGCAAGTTGTTCCTTTTTAGGATTTATTAGGTAATTATCAATTTACGGGAATAACAGGAAATGGCCCTACAGATTCAAGAGGTGGCCCCCACAGATTCAAGAGGTGGCCCCCACCACGGATGTGGTGTGGCACTTTGTTCCATGTGGCACTTTGCTCTGAAGGGATGGATTCTAGAGGTGGCCCCCACAGATTCAAGAGGTGGCCCCCACCACGGATGTGGTGTGGCACTTTGCTCTGTGTGGCACTTAGTTCCATTCAGGATAACAGGTCACTGTATATAATACAGGATAACAGGTCACTGTACATAATACAGGATAACAAGGCAAGATCCCCGTAAATGTGATAATCACAAGTCAAATATATCATGCTGGGTGTCAAGTGATAGCATGACAGGAGGATGGTGTTTAGCAGGCAACCAATCATGACAAGAGATTGATATTAGGCCAGTGGTAAGTCATGTCAAGTAATAGCAGGTCTGGTGTCAGATGATAACACCTCAGTTGACAGGTGATATACATGTGTTAAATAGAAGCATGTAAATGACAAGTAGTAGTGGCAGGTGTTAAGTAGTAGCTGAGTACAAACAAGCAGAGCTGAACAAGCTGGAAGTACAGACAGCAGACAGGATTTAACCCTGGAGCGCCAGGCAAGGTTACCAGAACAACTCGGCTTAAGGCGCGAGTAGAAAATCCGGCAGCATCTTGCCTAGACGAATCTAGTGGTAAAGCGCTGAACGCTGATCAGGATAACCAGACGAAGCTGAACAAGCTGGGGGCACAAGCAGCGAACAGGGTTTAGACACTAACGCGCTTGGCACGGGGTTTACCGGTCGACTCGTTTTAGAAGACGAGTAGAGGGTCCGGAAACAACTGGCCTAGACGAATTTAGTGAATAAAGTGCTGAGCGCTAAGCATGCTCGCCAGACGGAGCTGAGAAACCTGACGATCCCAATCACGTCTCTTTCGAGGTAGTGAGGGACCGGAGGCTGAAGGGTCCGAGTACGCTCGGGGTCTAAGCGCACTCACGGTGGCTACTAGCCATCCCAGGAGTAGGCAGAAACCCAGAGTCCAATCGACCACAAGGGGTTGGTCATGCATGGTATAAAGCAGGAAGTACATCACAGGCATGGTATATGTACGAGAATGAAACTACCCTAATACAGGCATTCGTCACAGAGCAATACATGTCCAGTCATTGGCACTCGGCCATACACAGATACAGGGACTCAGCCCAATACATAATACATGGAAACATGAAGTGAAATACATATCGACCCGACCAGGCGGGAAAGCCAAATAGAGGCGAGAGCGAGGACACTCGCCTAAGTCACTGAAATGCCGAAAAGTCCGCAATACTCGGAATGCGCCATAAAGTACAGGTAGACGCGGGTTTTGAGAGTGAAACACGAGGGTCGCAAACGTGGGAGTAGCAGACGCGGGATTCGCGTCGCGAGCATGGCAGACGCGGGAATAGCAGACGCGGGAGTCGCGTTGCGAAGGTGTCATAAACGCGGGGAGAGCAAACGCAGAAAATAGCGTCGCGTCGATACAATGATGCAAAGGCCGCGTTAAAGGGGGTCGCCTGTACGCGGGGGTAAGGTCCGCGTCAGCAATACAAAGAAAAGGAGAGAGATCTAGAAAAAGGAGTTTAGGGAGAGGAGAGAGAATCTTAAGAGAGAGAGAGAGATCCAGGGAGAGAGAAAGGAGAGAGAGAGATGGCAAGTCATGTAATATAACACATGTCCTGAGGGTAAGGTCCATAGTCATGAAAGTGATTAACCACAGCAAATAGCCAGATTTAGTCGACTAGGGATAATTAGTAGTCGACTTATAAAGGGGTTAGTCGACTATAGAAGAGGGTCAAGTCGACTGATAAAGCTGCGTTCCAAAAGGTCGCGTCTTGCAGGAAGGAGTTAGTCGACTAGAGGTGAATGGTTAGTCGACTAATATGACTGCGTTTGGAAAAGCTGCGTTTCAGAAAGGAAAGTTAGTCGACTAGGGAATTGGGTTAGTCGACTAGTCAAAGCCGCGTTTCAGAGTTAAGGCTGCGTTTCAATGAGTTAGTCGACTAGGGTCAAAAAGTAGTCGACTAATAATGGATGTTAGTCGACTAATGACTGGGTCAAGTCGACTAACAGGGTGCAAAACAGAGAGCAGATCACTTGAGTGTTATGGTTTTGTTATCATAAAAATATGAGTTGTTCAAGTCTTTGGCGAGGGAAAACACTCGCCAAGGATGTTCTTAGCTGCGTCCAACAAAGGGAAGATCGGCCCCAATCCAAAAGGAGGGTACCGGCCCTTTGCGTCGCAACGGAGAAGAACGCGGCCCCAATCCAAAGGAGAGGCCGGCCTTCACAAGAGATGGAAGTTTTGGTGGAGTTGTTGAAGTTGTGGTGGTTTCCATGGAGATGGAGGAGGAAGAAGATGAAGATGGGAAGTTGGTGAAGTTGGAGTGGTTGTTGTTGAAGATATGAAGGAGGAATTGGTGGAGGAGAGTTTTGGTGAAGTGAAGAGAAAAATGAAGGAGAAAGGAGAAGGAATGGTATATATAGGATTTGGGTTTGTGAAGGTGATGTAAAAACGAAAAGAGAGGGGGTTATTTGTAAAATGGTGGGATGAGGTGTTTCTCTTGGCCAATCATGGCCGACCATGGAGATGGGAGAGGTTGGAGATGTTGGCCCAAAGGCCTATCGCCCTAGTTTTGATGATGATCAACTCATGAAGTTATATTTACTAATGATCTTATGCTAATTAGTGACAGATTATATGATCAAGATCTTAGTAGGTGCAAAGCTCAACAAAGGATAAATTGTCAAGATTTGGAGCTAGCACGATGTGATCCAAGGAGTTTTTGGATCAAGCTTGGACCAAGTCAAGAAGATGAGAAGCCTTCAAGTGAAGACTTCAAGAAGATGAAGACTTGGGTCTAGGTATAGAATTTGTATTTTTGTTTTAGTAAAGATGTAAAGGATAGATAGTTGGTGGATTGCTCAAGTCTATATCACACACACACTCTTGATTAGAACTCTTGATTTAAAGTGCTTTCATAAAAGATTCTTATGTTTAGAAAAGAATTTTTATTTAGAACAAAGATTTTCTTTGAGACAAAATATTTATTTGGTTTTTGGTATTTCATAGTTTACATATCTTATATCCAAAACCATGCTTAGAGCCTATTGTCAAAAACTAGATATTTCATCTTGATTGTGTAGTGGATCATATCCATACACACTATGCCTTAAAGTATATCTTGTTTTTGTATTTGATGAAAATTTGGAAAAACATGTTGATTTAGAAAAACAGTTTTTATTTTGAGCCAATATTTCCAAGTTACAAAAATAGTCAAATCTTCAATAACATGCCTTGATTTTGTGCAAGCATGTTTCTATATCATAAAACTATTTTTGTAGAATTTCTAAGTATTTATGGGATTTTTATTAAGCCAAAAGAACAATCCTTAATCCCTATTTTCTGGTTCTGCCAGTTCTGATTTTTCAGAACTGACAGAGGCCGGTCGACCGGGGTCGGTCGACCGGACGTGCACGGACGTGCACGCCTGTGTGCACTGGAGATCGGTCGACCGGACCGGTCGACCGCCTCGAGAGCTTTGCTCTCGGGAAATATCGGTCGACCGGGCCGGTCGACCGACAGAGAGTTTTACTCTCTCCTCCAGTTTCTCGGTCGACCGGGTCGGTCGACCGGAGGCTGCAACGGTCGGATTTTTGACCGTTGCCGGTCGACCGGACCGGTCGACCGGTAGCTCTGACAGAACCCCAACGGCTCTATTTTCTGTCAGCCTATAAATTGGGGTCTTGTCAACTGTTTTGAGGTTAAGATTTTTGAGACTTCTTGAGCAGTTTTTCTGATACTTTTAGAAGAGTTTCTCCACAAAATTTAAGTGCAAATACTTCCAATCAAAAGGAAGAGTTTTTATTAAGAGTGTAAAAGTGATTCTTGAGTTTTCCTCCATAACTTTCTTTCCTTGCTTTTCTCACAACACACTTGAGATTCCCATTGCTAGATATTCCTATAGGTGTGTTGTAGTGAGAGTGCTCTTTAGGTGATCAAGTGTTGTGATCATCAAAGAGATCTTTTCTTTGTATTTGAGGAGACGGGCAAGTGTGCTCGTTGTTGGTGGTTGGAGTTCGGTTGTGAACTCTTGGTGGTTCGAGGTGCGGCCTCGGCAAGCTTAAGGGGCTTGCGTGTGTACGGGACTTGGGAGTCCGAGGGTTTGTAGGTGTGCGGCACCGAGGAGAGATCCATTGGGATCTTGCATAGTGGAAACCCTTCGTGTGTCGAAGGCGGGGATGTAGAGCAAGTGTGCTCGAACCTCGAAACATACCCTTGTGTTTGCGATTGCTTACTCTATCCCTCTCTCTCTCTTTGTCTCTTTTATATCTTGCACTAAATTATTGTCTTCATCATTTACTTGCTAGATATATTTCCCTTGTGCTTAAAATTGATATACTTGCTTGGGATTGCTTGATAACACTAGTATTCAACCAAGAGAGCCAACGCGGCACCTCAACCCATTCAAGGGGAATCTAGAGGAGATTGTTCAGAGCCTCGAAAGGGGAATTCGGCAACACTCTTGTGTTATACCTAAGTGTTTAATTAAAGAATTTAATTTGGTCATAATTGTTTTAATTCCGCATTATTTGTTCATAAGTGACCATTAGATTAGCCATCACCTATTCACCCCCCCTCTAGGTGAACTTACAATTGGTATCAGAGCTAGTGCTCTTGATTTGGGTCTAACAACCTAAGAGTTAAAGATCCTCCTTTAGGCTAATCACAATATTTTTGTACACACACACCTCACCATGGACTTCATGTCACCACCCACCTTTGATATTCTTAACATCCAAATTTGGAAGGTTAAGATGTCTTTGTTCCTCAAAGGACTTGGCCTTAGTGTATATCTTGCCACTACTAATAATGATTATTGTTTATATGGTAAGAATATTGAGGCTAATACAAAAGCCCTTAGTGCTTTAAAGAGTACCCTAAATGATGATTACTTATTTAGGGTTGCTAACATTGACATGGCTTTTGTAGTTTGGAATACCTTGATCTCCCTTGGCGAAAATGAACAATACTATGCGGGAGCGATTCGGACGTTGGAAGCGACATCTCCAACGTGTGCTATATGGTCCAAGGGGATAACCCTCTTGAGGTAACTACCGAATCCGAGGATGAGGATGTTAATATGTCATATGATGAGTTTAATACATTTTGCCAATTATTGCTTGAGAAATATGACATGATTAAAAAGAATAATAAAAATTTGAAAAAGGAAATTGCTTGCATGCATAGGGAACATGACTCATATAGAAGTAACATTGCATGCTTAGAAAAAGATAACAAGAATTTGAAAAAGAATTTTGATTGCATGCATGTAGAAAATGATTCTTTTAGAAATAAACTTGCATGTTTAGAAAAAGAAAAAGAGGATTTGAAAAATGAAAATGTTTCCCTTATGTCTAAATTAAATGATTTGTGTGAAGGGAACACTATTTTGAAGGATAAGATCATTTTGGTGGAAAAACAAAAGGAAAATATTTTCAAGAAAATATTACTTTGAAAAGAAAATTTGTTGAAAAGGAAAAAGACTTTGTTTCTAAAAAGAAAAAGAAAAATGATTCTTCATCTCATCATGCTTTTCATGCCACATCTAATGAGATTAAGAATAGGAAAAACAAAATGAATAATTTGAGTTCAACTTTGAACTCTTGTGCATTCAATCATTCTAAGTTGGAATCTTTGTTTCAAAAGAAACAAGTTTCCCATGCTCATGCTCATACACATCATACTCATGCTTATGGTGCACATCACGATCACAATCACACTCATAAGCATCATGCTAAGGTGTACACATGTACACATTGTGGCCGCAAAGGCCATTTAGCAAAATATTGTTTGATAAGAAACCATACTTATATTTTGCTAAATTTAATAGATTTTGGGTTCCTTATAACAATGCTAACCCCAAAGGACCCAAGAAAAACATGGGTACCAAAACCTCCACCTTTTGATTTTGATGTAGGTGAGGGCTCTCACAAAACCTGAGAGGACTGGTGCCTTGGTAGCCAATGCAATGGACATGATGGACAAACATTGGGATGCATTGCTATCAAGGAATCTTGGTGGGAAAGGCCACCATTTGGAGCTTTGGAGTTGGTAATAATTTCTAAACTCCTACCTTTTATGTACATGCTTTTACATATGTCATACTCATAGCATGTTCATGATTTTAATTGATTTGTGCTTCATGTGGTATTTACATGCTTAGATGTAGATTTGTCAAACTTGTATGTATACATATACAAATAGTGAATTACAATTGACTCTTAAATAATTTGAACTTCATGCTCACTTGTATCCACTTTATGCATATGTATAATCTAGTTTTGATAATTCTCATATATACATGTTTTGCCAATTTTTGTGATTTACTTCATGTATATGCATGCTTAATTCAAATCTAATAAATATACATGTATACCCGTGAGTCTCTTGCCTTCATGCAAACATTTAATAGACTCTTTTATTTTTGGGATATGTATGCATATTGTTAGATTTGTATAAACCATGCATATACCATGAAAATTGTTGATTTTAGTGAAAAATGATTTTTCATGATTTGTTGTTAAAAATTTGACTTATGATCGTTTTGGGTTTCAATGACTATTTTCATGAAGATACTATTTACATAACCTTTGAACACTCATCTTTAAGAAAACATATAATTTGGAGCTTTATGGACTATGAGTGCTTGAACTTTTATGTACTTAGTCGTATTTATGAAAAACATTTGAATTTGATGTATTTGAAGGATCTTTAACTAGTTTTTCAAAAACAATTTATACTAGTTAGTTATTCTTCAAATAGCCTTTGAGATTTACACATGATACTATTTTACAATTGGTATTTTACAATTATATGGATAAATTCTTTTATATTCTCAAAATTTATTTGATGCTTCATGATTTGAATATTAGTTTGAATGTTAACCTTTATCAACACTAGGATTTATACTTGTACATATTATGGGCTACAAATAAATCTATTTATATTTGTGCTTGAATGCCTATTTGAACCCATTAGATGTGCTTGTATTGCTTAGTTTTGATGATAATTACATCTTCAAACTTGTATTCCCATTTTGGACTTGTGATTTGACCATGTGCTTTTCATTTCATGTATATGCTTGTCTTGCCAAAACATTAAGATATACATGGATACCTCTTGAGTCATTTGCCTTTAATGCAAATCTACTTATATGGACTCAATTGTATTTTAGGGATATGTATGTATACTTAATGTCTTGACAAAACATACATATATCTTGAAATATAAATTTTGTTTTTAATAAAATTTGTGTTTTTAAAATTGGTACAATAAAATTTTTGTGATGGATTTCAAGAATTCAAAATTTATGATTTGAAGGAATATTGAGTTTTATTGCTCTTTTTCATGATGCCATGTTCCACATAACACTAGTTCACTCATTTTTTTTGATTTTGGACTTTATAGATAGAGTGTTTTTAGTGCCTTGTGTTTCATTGATCTTTCATGAAAAAACTTTTTAACTTATTCCTTGATGGAAGGATCTCGTACTAGTTCTTAAAACAAGTTCATTTAACTAGTTCGAATTCTTCATATGGTAGATTATATGATGTATACACTTATGCTTACTTTTCAATTGGTATCATTGGTTATTTGCAATTGGTATCAATATGACTTCATGTTGTGTATATCCATATTTTGATTGTATGTATGAATGCCTTCAAATTATATCAATTTCTATTGGTATTATCTTGTCATACATATATGTTATCTATGTGTGCTTATTTTACAAGTGGTATTTCCTTTAAAGCACAAAGATTGTTGATGCTAAGCTTAATTAGATTTCAAATTGGTATTTCATAATAAGCTTGTGCATTGTGTTTTAAAATTGGTATCAAGAATTCAAAATTTATTTCAATTGATATGCAAAATTTTTAAAAGTAAAATTCAAAATTTTGGATTTGTATTGTCTATATGCTAGATTCATGTTGAGTGTATTGTGTATTGAGGAGCTTAACATCTCTTCTTTATATGGTACACGTGTGTAGGGGGAGCTTCACATCTCCTCTTATTCATTACATAACGTGTGTTATGTGAATTAGGGCTTCACATCCCTCTTTCATGTAATGCATATGTGTAGGGAAGCTAACTTAGCGTCTTCCTCTTCATGAATATATATCGCATATAATCTTTTAGTAATTGACTTGTTATCCCTCCTTGATTTCTTTATTTTTGACAAAAAGGGGGAGAAAAATTTGTTTGATGTATCCTTCTTTGAACCCTTTGTTGATGATTGACAAAAAGGGGGAGAAGAATTTGTGATTTTATATGCATGATTTCCTCACTTAAGGGGGAGAAAGATTTTGAGTAAGATTTGTATTTATGCATATATGTGTTGTCTTGCAATTAGGAGCAAAAGATGATTTGATTTATGATTTGATTTATATGATTGCATCTCCTACATTGCATACATGTCATGTGCTTTCATTGCCATATCTATCACTTTTTGTAATGCATGAGTTAAGGGGGAGCTTCTTTGAAGCTTTACTTTAATCCATGCATATATAACGTCATGAGTTTTGTCATCATCAAAAAGGAGGAGATTGTTGGCCCAAAGGCCTATCGCCCTAGTTTTGATGATGATCAACTCATGAAGTTATATTTACTAATGATCTTATGCTAATTAGTGACAGATTATATGATCAAGATCTTAGTAGGTGCAAAGCTCAACAAAGGATAAATTGTCAAGATTTGGAGCTAGCACGATGTGATCCAAGGAGTTTTTGGATCAAGCTTGGACCAAGTCAAGAAGATGAGAAGCCTTCAAGTGATGACTTCAAGAAGATGAAGACTTGGGTCTAGGTATAGAATTTGTATTTTTGTTTTAGTAAAGATGTAAAGGATAGATAGTTGGTGGATTGCTCAAGTCTATATCACACACACACTCTTGATTAGAACTCTTGATTTAAAGTGCTTTCATAAAAGATTCTTATGTTTAGAAAAGAATTTTTATTTAGAACAAAGATTTTCTTTGAGACAAAATATTTATTTGGTTTTTGGTATTTCATAGTTTACATATCTTATATCCAAAACCATGCTTAGAGCCTATTGTCAAAAACTAGATATTTCATCTTGATTGTGTAGTGGATCATATCCATACACACTATGCCTTAAAGTATATCTTGTTTTTGTATTTGATGAAAATTTGGAAAAACATGTTGATTTAGAAAAACAGTTTTTATTTTGAGCCAATATTTCCAAGTTACAAAAATAGTCAAATCTTCAATAACATGCCTTGATTTTGTGCAAGCATGTTTCTATATCATAAAACTATTTTTGTAGAATTTCTAAGTATTTATGGGATTTTTATTAAGCCAAAAGAACAATCCTTAATCCCTATTTTCTGGTTCTGCCAGTTCTGATTTTTCAGAACTGACAGAGGCCGGTCGACCGGGTCGGTCGACCGGACGTGCACGGACGTGCACGCCTGTGTGCACTGGAGATCGGTCGACCGGACCGGTCGACCGCCTCGAGAGCTTTGCTCTCGGGAAATATTGGTCGACCGGGCCGGTCGACCGACAGAGAGTTTTACTCTCTCCTCCAGTTTCTCGGTCGACCGGGTCGGTCGACCGGAGGCTGCAACGGTCGGATTTTTGACCGTTGCCGGTCGACCGGACCGGTCGACCGGTAGCTCTGACAGAACCCCAACGGCTCTATTTTCTGTCAGCCTATAAATTGGGGTCTTGTCAACTGTTTTGAGGTTAAGATTTTGAGACTTCTTGAGCAGTTTTCTGATACTTTTAGAAGAGTTTCTCCACAAAATTAAGTGCAAATACTTCCAATCAAAAGGAAGAGTTTTTATTAAGAGTGTAAAAGTGATTCTTGAGTTTTCCTCCATAACTTTCTTTCCTTGCTTTTCTCACACCACACTTGAGCTTCCCATTGCTAGATATTCCTATAGGTGTGTTGTAGTGAGAGTGCTCTTTAGGTGATCAAGTGTTGTGATCATCAAAGAGATCTTTTCTTTGTATTTGAGGAGACGGGCAAGTGTGCTCGTTGTTGGTGGTTGGAGTTCGGTTGTGAACTCTTGGTGGTTCGAGGTGCGGCCTCGGCAAGCTTAAGGGGCTTGCGTGTGTACGGGACTTGGGAGTCCGAGGGTTTGTAGGTGTGCGGCACCGAGGAGAGATCCATTGGGATCTTGCATAGTGGAAACCCTTCGTGTGTCGAAGGCGGGGATGTAGAGCAAGTGTGCTCGAACCTCGAAACATACCCTTGTGTTTGCGATTGCTTACTCTATCCCTCTCTCTCTCTTTGTCTCTTTTATATCTTGCACTAAATTATTGTCTTCATCATTTACTTGCTAGATATATTTCCCTTGTGCTTAAAATTGATATACTTGCTTGGGATTGCTTGATAACACTAGTATTCAACCAAGAGAGCCAACGCGGCACCTCAACCCATTCAAGGGGAATCTAGAGGAGATTGTTCAGAGCCTCGAAAGGGGAATTCGGCAACACTCTTGTGTTATACCTAAGTGTTTAATTAAAAGAATTTAATTTGGTCATAATTGTTTTAATTCCGCATTATTTGTTCATAAGTGACCATTAGATTAGCCATCACCTATTCACCCCCCCCTCTAGGTGAACTTACAGGAGATATTAATGGAGAAGATATTTTGGAGGTGGAGATATTTTGGTGGAAGAAAATGGAAGAATGGAGAAGGTTGGAGAATTTGGTGGAAAGAAAAGGAAAGAAGGAAAAAGGAAAAAGGAAAAGAAAATGGAAAAAGAGAAGGTATTCTCTTGGAAGAGAAAATGAAAATAATGAAAGTGACGGATTCCCGGGATTCAGTTGCGGATGCGGAAAACATTCGGAAAAATACCGGAATCGTCCGAAAATCAAGTATCTCAGAACGATCCGCAATAATTCTCAAAAATCAAGAATATTATTTTAAGAATCGCGGTGAAAGCCGTTTTAAGAAATTCTTTATAGTTTTAAAATTAAAAATCCTGGAATCTGCCGTCAATATCGGTCAATACCAATTCTGGCAGAAATCCGATAAATTCTGAAAATGCCCAAAAAATGAATTAAGATAGTAAATATTATTCTAAGAAAATATGTGAAAGAGGTTTCTCAAAATTTGACTCCATTTGTAAATTAAAAATCCAGAAGTCGGTCAGCGGTGCTGGTCGACACCGTTTTGAAGATTTTCCATTTAATTTAGGAAAATTCCAGAAAATCATAGAAAATATAAAATATTAGAAAATGATATTTAAAACTGAAATTAATCAAATCTGAATATCGGAAAGACCAAATCGAACAATACTCTAGGATCGGGCCTTCGGTTCAGATTAGGGCTGACTCTGAGTCCACGAATCCAAATCCAAGACAAAACGATCATATAAAGAATTCATAATACAAAATAAATACAGGAAGTAAATCAAAAAATACGATCGAAAATCTGAATACGCAACTAAGTACGTATTCCGGAAGCGGGGTGTTACAAAGACTATGAAGAATACCAAGATTTGTATTTGTATTTCTTATTTTAGATATTTTGTTAAAACCTAGATGTTAGAAGTAGAGTTATGGGATTATCACTTACACACACTTTTTAGTTTGGTTCATGGCTTCAAAAAGGTTTTCAATTTCCATTTCCAACTTAGATTTAAAGTTAACATGATTTTGAAAATTAGTTTAAGTTTTTGGAAAAACAATCTTTGAAAGAATAAGTTTTTATCAAGGGATCTTTATCAAAATATTTTAACTTGTTAGAGTAGTGACATATGCTCATACTCTATGTTTTACAAGGTCCAAAACATCAACCCTAAAGACCAAATCCAAAAACCCCAGTTTCAGGTTTCTGCAAGTTCTGATTTTTCAGAACTGACAGAAGCCGGTCGACCGTCCCGGTCGACCGACGTGCACAAACTGTGCATGTGCACGTCGGCTGACCGCCCGGTCGACCGGAGCACATTACAGTGCTCTCTGTTTGTTTGGGTCGACCGGGCGGTCGACCGCAGATCCCCAACGGTCGGATTTTTGACCGTTGGCGGTCGACCGGCAGTTGTCAGATTTTCTGACAGACTCCAACAGCTCTATTTTCTGACACCATTTTTGTTGGGATTTCACCCCAACGGATTTGTGAGGCTGTTTTCAAGTGTTTTTCAACCCCTATAAATGGGAGGTCATATCAACATGATTAGACAACTATTTTTACAACCATTACAAGAGTTTTTACAAAAGATTTTCAAGTTTCCTTTAGAGAAGATTTTCAAAGCCTAAAATTTCCAATCACCCAACTTGAAGCCTACACCTCTACTTCTCTCTAGCTTTTGCACTACACAATCTCAAAATTCTACTTCTACATATTGGTTATAGGATTGTGCTGAGTGAGCTTTTTGTAAGTGATCAAGTGTTGATCACCCATTTTCTACTTTGTGAGAAGTTGTAGAGGCATCGGCCTCAAGCGAGCTAGTGTGCTCCGGGTGGTGTTGCGGCATCACAAGAGAAGGGACGAGTGAGTCCTTGTATTGAGGATCCAGTGGGATCACCAATAGTGGAAATCATTCAAGTGTGAAGGCGGGGACGTAGAGCGTGGCTCGAACCTCGGAAACATATACTTGTGTTTGCGTTTGCTCAAATATCTCTAAACTCAACTCCCTCATTACTTGCTCATTTATATTATCTATTGCTTGCAAATACTTTATATCGTGCTAATTGTTAAGTAGATTTTTAATTCCGCATTATTATCCAATTTCATATAGCCATCACCTATTCACCCCCCCTCTAGGTGATTTCACCTTCCCTAGAGCTAAATGCCCTACCTGAATACCTCAAGTACGCCTACCTGAGTAGAAAGGATACCTTGCCAGTCATCATAGCATCCCACTTGACTGAGCAACAAGAGGACAGCTTAATGTCTATCCTGAAAAGACATAGGGAAGCCATTGGATGGACGATGAAAGACATCAAGGAATAAGTCCAGCCATAGTGTAACATAGGATCCATTTAGTCAATGAAGCAACCCCTAGGAGGGACCCACAATGCTGGCTTAACCCTCTCATACAAGAGGCAGTTAAGGCTAAAATTCTGAAACTATTAGATAATTGGATCATTTATCCCATTTCTGATAGCTAATGGGTTAGCCCTGTTCATGCGGTTCCAAAGAAGGCTGGCTTTACGGTGGTAGAAAATGAGAAAAAAGAGTTGGTACAAACAAGACTGCCTACCAAGGTTCGCGTTTGTATCGACTGCAAGAAGTTGAATGCAGCTACCCGTAAAGACCACTTCCCGCTACCCTTCATCGACCAAATGCTTGAGCGTTTGGCTAGACATGAGTACTACTGCTTACTAGATGGTACTCGGGATGCAATCAAATCCCCATTGCTGCCGAAGACCAGGAAAAGACAACGTTCACCTGCCCGTTCGGAACCTTTGCTTATAGGCGCATGCCTTTTGGATTGTGCAATGCTCCCGCAATGTTCCAACGGTGCATGCTTAGTTTGTTCTCTGACATGGTGGAACGCTTTCTTGAGATTTTCATGGATGACTTCTCCATCTACAGAGATTCATTTGATCAGTGTCTTCATCACCTAGAGTTAGTGCTACAAATATGCATTGAAAAGAACCTAACTCTAAACTAGGAAAAATGTCATTACATGGTGAGACAGGGGATTGTCTTGGGCCATGAGATTTCAAGGAGAGGTATATAAGTGGATAAGGCTAAAGTAGAAGTGATTGCTAAGCTTCCCACCCAAAAGCATCAAGGATATTAGATCCTTCTTAGGGCATGCTGGGTTCTACCGACGGTTCATTAAGGACTTTAGCAAAATCGCGAGGCCCTTAACCAACCTGCTCGCTAAGGACGTGCCCTTTGATTTCAACGATGAATGTTTCAAGTCACGGGGGAAGCTTAAGCAAGAACTTATTTCTGCACCTATTATTTCTGCTCCTAATTGGGCCCAGCCATTTGAAATCATGTGTGTTGCATCTGATTTTTCTATTGGCGCTGTTCTAGGATAGCGCATCGATAATAGGCAGCACGTGATTTACTATTTGAGTAGGACCTTGAATGACGCCCAACAGAATTATACAACGACTGAGAAGGAATTCTTGGCCGTTGTCTTTGCGTTAGAAAAGTTTCGGCCCTACTTGTTAGGTTCAAAAATGGTGATTTTTATGGATCACTCGGCTCTGAAATACCTCATGACCAAGAAGGAAGCAAAAGCCTGACTGATTCGGTGGATCCTTTTGCTTCAAGAATTTGACATAGAAATCCGGAATAAACGAGGTATAGAAAATGTGGTCGTTGATCATCTCTCACGAATTCCTAATGCACCAACCATCCAAGCTCTGATCAACGAGGATTTCCCAGACGAGCACATCGTAGCCATTCTTAAGGAACCCTGGTATGTGGACATTGTTAATTACCTGGCCACGGGACAATTACCAGCTGACTGGACAAAGCAAGACCAATACCGCTTCTTTGCCCAAGTACGGTACTTCTTCTGGGAAGAACCGTATCTTTTTAAGTATTGTCCCGACCAAATTATTAGATGATGCATACTAGAGGAGGAACATAGGAGTGTGCTCAACTTTTGCCATGACCTTGCATGCGGAGGACACTTCGGTCCCCGCAAGACTGCAGATAAGGTTTCTATAAAGTGGGTTCTACTGGCCCACTTTGTTCAAAGACTCATATCATTTTTGCAAGTCATGTGCAAACTGTCGAAGATCGAAAAAATTTCTAGAAGAGACATGATGCCCCTGAACCCTATCCTTGAAGTTGAAATTTTTGATGTTTGGGGTATCCATTTCATGGGTCCATTCCCAAATTCCTTCGGCAACCAGTTCATTTTGGTTGCTGTTGATTATGTCTCTAAGTGGGTAGAAGCTGTGCCAACTAAGACGAATGACAACAAAGTGGTTGTCAAATTTCTCAAAGAAAACATCTTCTCCCAGTTTGGCACCCCTAGAGCGATAATTAGTGATAATGGATCGCATTTCTGCAATAGAGTTTTTGAATCTCTGATGTGAAAATATTCCATCAATCACAAATTATCGACTCCGTATCATCCCCAGACAAATGGGCAGGTCGAAGTCACCAACCGACAGATCAAGCTCATTCTGGAAAAGACTATCGGACAAAACCGAAAGGATTGGTCGGTTAAGCTCAATGATACATTGTGGGCTTACCGCACTGCTTTTAAGATAGTTTTGGGATGTCTCCTTACATAATCGTGTTTGAAAAAGCCTGTCATCTGCCAGTAGAGTTAGAACACCGAGCCCCCTGGGCCATTAAGCAACTGATAGGTAGTAAAAAGTGCATATTTTTCAATACATTTACTATCATATTTTCATATTTATTCCTATAATTCTGCACATTTACTAATATTTTATCATTTATTATGTGCAGGCCTTGAGAAATAAAAATAAAGGAATAAAGCCTTAAAAGAAGCCCAAAAGCCCATGTTTAAAGCCCAATGCAAAAGTTGCAATTATCAAATGTCAAAATTGCAATTACTAAGGGCAATAGTTGCAAATACTAAAAGAAGAGGGAAGGATAGACTTCTATTCAACCCTAAATACTTGCAGGATGAGGATAAAAGCCAAAGAAGGATAACAAATTCGTTGATAAAAGATTTGGATTTAGGGTAACTTGCTTCCCAAGTTATCCCGAAAATTCAAAATAAAGAGTCGAGATACAACTTTCAGAAGAATCAACCCTGATGGACGGACTAGAGGAGGCCACGCGCGAAAGCGCGTGGCCATCAGCCACCACTTGGCCGTGAAAACACGGCCCAAGCCGCGTTTCCGCGGCATTCCTGACTTATCTGGTCACCAGTTTTCGTGGAGGAGTCGTTCTGGGACTCTACTTCCTTCTGCACCTATAAATACCCCCTGCAGAGCAACCAAGAAGGTCGTCCAGCGCAGTACAGGGCCAAATCTAGGTTTTTTAGGCTTTCTTCTAGTTTGTAGTTAGGTTTTATTTTTCTTTTGTAATTTTTATTTTTTTAAGAGAGAGAGTGAGCGTGACACCGATGTACCCTCCTCTTTCTGCCATTGATTAAAGCAATAAAGGTAATATTTTTCTTTGTTCATTACTTTACTTTCCTTTCCTTTTTCTTTTCCTTTTCTATTTTATCTCTGTCGGTTTTTGATGATCATGCAAGTGATTTCCGAAGCACAAGTATAACAAGTCTTTGTGAGTGCCAATGATACTTCATGGAGATGTTCTCCTTCTCAAGGTCCGTATCACTTCAATCTTGCCCAGCTTGATGATATAATGCGAATAGGGTACTGAGCTCGATCCTATGATTTATGCGTTGAACGCCTCCGAAGCAAGGTAGAACATGTAAGGTTTTCACGCATTTCATCAACCAAACTAAGGTAAGTGTTTATTTTATTTTCTTTCTTTTCTTTTATTTCTGTAGATTAAGTCACCAACACCTCATCGACCAACTCTTTCTTCCCGACTCATTGTAAATACCGCTTCTATTTCTCCATCTTCTTAACCTACCGCTTTCTTCCTAACCTAACTTTAACCACTAATTTCTTATTTTCCTTTTATTAACTAAAAGAAGAAATCTTTAGAGAACTTACTTAAACGCTTCCATCGCTAGTCCCTCCCAGAGGATCACGACCCGCATAGCCATTGCTACAGCGGATTAGAATTGAGCACGTTGCACATCCTTTTTCTAAATCTGATATATTATATTTTATGTGCAGGTGAAATCTTAATCAGCAACTCAACTTTGATCTGACCAAGGCCGGTGAACTTAGGAGACTGCAGATTTCAGAATTAGAGGAGATACGGAATGAAGCCTATGCGAATGCCCGAATCACCAAGAGCAGGACTAAACTTTTTCATGACCAAATCATAACCCGAAAAAACTTTGTACCAGGAGATAAGGTTCTGCTGTATAACTCTAGGGTTCATATTTTCGCGGGGAAGCTAAAAACTCGTTGGTCGGGACCATTCATTGTGCGCACTGTTTTCCCACACGGTGTTGTGCTTATTGTAGACCCTAAAAATAACACAAAATTCAAATTGAATGGGCAAAGATTGAAGCCCTTCTTGACCACTGAGCCTATGACTCCGGACGATTGTGTACTGACTCTTTTTGCCCCGTCATACACCTAACCACAACAATTAAAAAAAATTTTGCTTATATGCTTACCCCTTCTACATTCTTTTTAACCCTTCTACATTCTTTTTAACATTTCTTTAGCCTATTCGCACTTGACCGGCCCGTGTCCACGAAGACGGTGACATTATTTCTTCACCCTATTTATTGCATTTGCTTTTACATATGCATTCATTGAGGACAATGCATTAGATAGGTGTGGGGGATGCTAACACTTTTTCTTTTTCCTTTTATTCTTTCTTTTTTTTTAAAAAAAATTATTAGATTGAAAAGAAATTCACTCTTATAAAAAAAACCAAAAGATTGTAGGAATTACGGAACCTTATTAATGAATCTTTATTTTTGCCTAAGTAAACAAGAAAGAGTGGTTTGACTAAAGAGTTAGGAGGGATAAGAAAAATAACTCATACCTTTTATTTATCTTTAGTAGAATATGCATAATTCACACACAGATGCTTGGGATTTAGAGACACAACTCTGAAAAAAAAAAAAAGATGGATAATTGTGTCTCAAGAAGCATGATTACTCATGCAAAAAAAATTTTATAATAAATCTTGAATTCGTGGCCTACTCCACTTGCATATTTGACCTGAAGGGTGTTTTTCCACCTGGTGCCCTAAAACCATCTGGTTGGGAGTCATCGGTTTGATATGTGTTACATAAGTGAAGTAGAAAGCCTAATGGAACTAAGAATAATAAGTAAATATTTTTAAAATTAAATGATATTCAAAGTTGAGTTGAAAAATCTCAAGCACATCACACTTACACCTTATGCATATCTATCTAAAGCAAAATAAAAAAACATGAGTTAGAAGTACAAGATCCTTTCTAATTTAAAGAAAACCATAGTTTCTTCTTTTATGAAAGCTAAAGTATAAGAGGACTTATGAGGGTTAAACCTAATTCTTATATCATTCGGTCATTTTTACTCTGATGATTGAAAGTTCTTTTTCATGAAAAAATAAAAATAAAAAATTCTTTCTAACAAACTAACTCTTTACCTACTGGATTTTGTGGGTGCCATCCGTTGAAAACCCTCAGGAGACAACACTCCTCCTCTAGGGGAAACTTAGAGGTTTAAAAGCTTGTTGCATATGTTAAGTTCAATCGCGTCACCTGTGAAAGTGGCATAATAATTTTCTTATTTTTATTTTTCTCAGGACGAGCAAAAAGATAAGTGTGAGGGTGTGATTAGTCTTTAATTTTGCATAATTTTCATCACATTCTCATATTTATTTCATGTAAAATTCTGCTAATAAAACCTTGCTTGCTTGATCCTAGGTCCACGGTGTGCAAATGAAGAAGAAGACCTAAATTACCATTTAATTGGTGATTAAAGGCCTACCAATTAGCCATTGACTTTAGAGTGAAGATTTCGTCAGCCCAGGGTGTTAAATCGCAAACCTAGGAGGTCAAATGGACAGGAGATAGACTGGGTGACGCACTGCCCAAATTTGAGGGTGCTGCCCTGCCTGGGCCGCGGAAACGCGGCCCTTTGGGCGCGCGCGCCTGCGCTTTGGGCCACATGCCTCACACGTGGCCCCCTTTCCCCTGGTGCGTATAAATACCCCCAGGGGTCTTCAGTTTGAGCAGATATAGAATTAGAGCAAGTTTTGTAATCTTGTTTTTAGGTTTGTAGTTTTGTTGTTGTTCTTCTTCTGGTTGCTATTTAAGCTATTAGAGTGAAAGAGAGAGAGTGTATAAGTATTGTATTTGAAAGGTGACAAGCTAATACAAGTACTACTTCTCTTCCTTCTTTCAATTTACTTGTGTTTTCCTTTTCTTTTACTTCATTGTGTAGTGTAAACTCATTGCCCTTTACTTCTTCGTTTTGTTGTTTCTTGTTGTAGTGTAACTCCCTTCCTCACCACTTCTTTTTCTTTATTGTTTCTTTTACTTTTATGGCTAACTAACTTTTCATTAGCATGGCTAACTAACTACTAACCCACTAATTTCTAACACTTGATTGATAACCGCCATGAGTCAATAGTGTAAAACAGCCTTATGCAAACAAGAGCTATGGCATCTTAAGACGAGGGTTCTAACTCTAATTTACCTACAAGTGTTTACTTTCTTATACTTCATACTTAAATGGCTTTTTGATGATCTATGGGTTTTGTACATTGCTTGTTGTTGTAAGTTAGAGACTTTCCTTTTAACCTTACCGATACCATTAGTGCACTCGTGTCTTCCCGTATTCTGGCCTTCTATTGGATCTTGATATGGGAATGTCTGAGTTTTTACCGTGTAAAGCAAAGTTATATGAAGAACTTTCACTCGATTTCCACGTGAATAGTTCCAATGCACAAGGGTTGTGTTTGCCTATGATCCATCGTGAGGCTATCTTTCAAAAGTTAGAAATTAGTGGGAGCACTTAGTAGAAAGTTAGCCATGCATTTTTACAACTAAGAAAAAAATCCGCATTTACAAATCACTAAATATTTTTCCAACAATTCTTAAAAACAACTTGTTTTCACTTTTCAATTCTTTATTTGGAAACAAGAACTTTCTTTCTTCTTGAACTTTGAAGCCGCATCAAGCTTCCATCGCTCTCTCTCCTTGTGGATACGACCCGTATAGCAACTTCGCTACTACAGAAGAATCGCAAAAGCAGTAACATCAACCCACACTTCCTTCTCTTATTTTAGTACTTGCTTTTGCCGATCAATACATAACTGAGTCCCCTTCGGGTCTTGTGATAGTAGTCAGTGTCTTTGCCTTTTGATTCAAATGAATGATGCAGTGCTCGTTTTCTTTTGCCAAAATTAAGGCCTAATTCCTTGGGGAAATCATACTCCATTCTTTCCATCATGTGACGTGACTTTTGTCCATAATGGAAGAATTGTGGAGACGCAGAATTATCCCCTTGAGCTTTTGCAAGCTACGAGCTCTGTCTAGATTCGTCTGAATAAAATTGGCTTTTGACCTCTTCACTTGGTTGGTACTTTAAAGAAGGCACTGTATGCATCTTCTTTCTTTTCGCGTACCAGGAGGGATGACTTCATCGATGCACGTAATGATGTTAGAGCATTCATTGCTGACCAAAGATTATTGCCCACGTCAATGCTAGTATTTGACGGCACAGAATCTGAAGCAAATGCAGAAAGTAAACCAAATCTAGATCTTCATTGATGAACCACTCGCCTTCAAAATAAGCAGTGGTATTGACATCGAGTTTATCAATGCTCGTTACAAGAGGATTTATTTTCCAAATACATTTGTCTTCTTCTGGCTCCATATCTGCTTTGTTGCCAGAGTCGAGTTCTTCTGGGTATAGATTCTCATAAACCTTAAGAGAATCCTGATAAAGGAGGGAATCAGTAAAATAATTTTCAACTCCTTTGAACAGATGCCTTTTAGCAATCAACATTCTCACATTTTCATCTCCACTAACGTATTTCATTACTTATCAAGAGTGGATGGGATGATGGCATTGCGATGAATCCAAGGTCGTCCTAGCAGCAGATTGTATAAGGTGTCAACATCAATTGACATAACATGTCACCTCTGATTTCAGGTCCCTACTCTGACACCTGAGCTTGATATTTCCCAACGGGTGAGTACCATTGGTGTTAAAGCTATAAATAGTTATCTGAGTGGCGCTTAATCAATGTGTGGGGATCCCCAAATGTTGTATGACCCTGTGGGGCATAATGCTCAATGCGGGTCCTAAATCAACCTAAATATTGCTCATTTCAGATGACCCGATATATCCTGTGTAGTACAGGGGTTTGTTATGCTTCCTTTTGACTTGCATGTCTTCTGGGGTGAAAGTGATGCAGGGAAGCTACCTCGAGGCATGGTGGCAATGGCTGCCATCTTCCTCTTAACATGTAGCAGGAATCTGGGTTATAAAAATCTCTGCATCTGCTAATGTTTCTCTTAGAGCATCTCTTGTAGATTTAGAAAGCATCAGGAGCTCATAAAGAGTGATCCGAGCATGTATGTTGACTAGTTGAGCCAAGGCATCAAAGTTAAAGGGAGTTAATGGTCCCGCATCGCTTTTCGGAAGAATTTTGACATATCGAAGCTCTTTTTGCTTTTCCACGGATGGCCTCGTGCACTGCTCGATTGCCTCCTTAGCTGGTTTGTGGGAGTTTGCTTCTGGCTCACCATATTGCTTCAGGTACTATTTGCCAGATTGAGTCTTTGATATAGGAGGCATGCCTGTGTCAACAACAAGGGCAGACCCCTCGTCTCCCGAACTAGTAAGGGAGGTGACATCTTCCTCAGTCTCTCTTGTAGAGATGCTCACCACATTGTAGGAGGATGCTTTAGCCTTGCCTCTAGACATTTTGTTTATGACATTCATCCATTGCTGGATTTCGACAGTGTCAGGATGGACACATTATCTCTCCTTAAGGAGTAGGGACCGGGATAAGCCCTTTCTTCCTAAGTAGTGAGGATTAGTATTGATCACTCTAAGTTCCCCTTTTGGGATGGGAACACTCTGGTTGGTGCTAGCGGAGATTTCATCCTAATTGAATCAGTGACATAGCTGTCATGTTGATGGTCACCTTCTTCTGTTCTAGACGAAGCTTCAATACCTCTGCGTCGATCAGAGCCTGAAGGACATCTTTAAAGATATATCAGCTCTTGGTAGGATGTCCCAGCATCCTGTGATATAAACAGTAGTTGAAATCTTTCATCTTTCCCACCTCATCGGGGTATCTGATTTTCAGAAGTTAAGCTTGTTATTCTTTTGGAACAACTTGAATAGAGAGACCACGTGCTCATCCTTATAGGAGTACATTTTGTTTCCACATGGTTTACCAAAAGCCATAATTTCTCTGACCTACTGAGTCTTTGGAGGTGATTTAACTTTCATTGGCAGAGTGTCCCTTCTTCTCAGTTAAGAAGACAACTCTGGTGTACATCGCGTTGACTGTCGGGTCTCGACTTGTTGTCTTTTTCTTTAGCCTTGACCTGTGCGTTGATCTCTTCTGCCTGTTCGCCTTGTTACACCAGCTGCTTCCAATTGCGACATTCTGCCACCCCCATTTGAGCGAGTAGAAAAGTTTGTAGCTTGTAACGGCATGTCTCTACCAGTGTAGACTGAGTCATGCCGCTAGGACAACAGAGTGCCATGCTCTAAAATCTCTCGATGAAAGTTTTGATAGACTCTTCTTTCTTCTGCTTGGCTGCAAGGAGGGTCGGCACCAAGATCTCTAAATCGCTTTCAAAGAAATGAGCCAGAAATAACTTTTTGAGGTCAGCCCATATTTTAATTGAGCTAGCAGAAAGTTTCATGAACCATTCAAAGGAGACTCCCTGAATAGTGCCGATGGCATTGTTTAATACTACATTCCCTATTTAGGATTTGAAGTAGTACATTTGTTGGTTCGATAACCCTTTACCATCTAAAGTGTGAAGGGTCGGTGCCTTGAATTTGGGAGGATAGGGAGCTGTATCCCACTTTGCTGGATAGGGTCAGACTATCCCTACTTCTTGGAGTTCATCTCGGTTGGCAAAGGCCTCGAGGCGTTACTCCAGTTTGCTCTATCTTTTAGAATGAGGGCTCCCATTCTCTGAGTTATCCTCCTCTTCAGATGAAGATTTGGGTGGCTCAAAGTTAGAATGCTCTTCATTCTCGGTGTTTGCAAACGATGAGCTCTCCCTTTCCTTTCATTTGCCCTTGGACTTCTTGGAAGGAGTCTTGGCCTTCGGCTTCTTTTTGTCCTTAAGAAGTTATGATAGCATCCGCTTAAGGGTGTCAATAGATACTTGCTGGGCTCGAATCATATCGAACTGCTTTTATTGGACCTGGGCTTTCTCTTCAAATCTCTTGGCCATCTCTTTGAGAGTCCCCGCAATATAAGCAAAGGCAGTTATCGCCGAGCTGGAATTCGAAGAACTTCAATCCCCCTAGCCAACAGATTGTAGTCGAGTGGAGCGATTGCTCCCGTGTGGGTCCGAGTGTATTGGTAAACTCCTTCAGGTTCAATAAGAACATCCTTCAAACCTGAAGATTGATCAGCATTCGACTCCCCTGAGCTGACAGCTAGTTGCTTCCCCTTGAACTTACTTATCATGGAATTCGGCCCCACTATATTTGCAGTCACTTCTGGGTACTCGATGTCAGAAAATGGTTTCTTCTTTCGGGATTGTCGTCTTTTGGTTGACTCTGAAACTGTTGACAATCGGCTAAACACAAAGGTTTATTCATCTGAAAGTCACAATGGCAATCAGAGAGCACTACCGAGATTAGTTGCTTGTAGTCGCATCAAAGGATGATTTGATGGATGCTCCTCATTCTTATTAGGTAGTCCCTTAGGTCTATTGATGGGACATCTGAGGAACTAACCTTGAACCCTTGAGGTGAGGGCTTTTTGGATGAATGCGGGTCTCGCGTTTCCTTGTTGAAATGTGGACCTTACATTGAGTTGAAACGCGGCCGTCGCATTATAGAAATGTGGGCCTCACATTCTGAGATAGACAGAGCACGGGCCTCATGTTTTTAAGCCATTAAAATGTGGGTCTCGTATTTGATGCGGACCTCACGTTGTTGAAGAACGCAGGACTTGCGTTCTAGGACAGAAACGCGATCCTTATGTTGCTTAAGAGAATCACGGGTATCAACCTCGCATTCTAAATCTGTAAAACAGGTTGCTTCTGCAGCATCTTCGAGCTATTATCAACGAACGTATTGCCATCATCGACGTTCAGCATTCCAGTTAAGTCGTATGAGTTATTGGGAAACCCCGGCAACATGGAATTGCATATTTTGGAGAGGAGAAGGACAGCGAAACTGGTCTTCACCGTCTCTTTGATCATTCGCCATCACATTTGTCCTGCGGTCTCCTGAGAGACGTTGATATAGGTAGCGTGGGCTGTACGAGAGGTTTTCAGAACCTCTTGAGAAGTGGAACCTCTTGCGTTGTAAGCAATGGTGTGAGCCACTTTTGGAGTAATCTTCGAAGAGATTCGAGAGCGAGTCTCAGAAGAGACTTTGCGGTATTGCCGCATTACCTTGGGGCTAGCAAAGCTAGAGGAAAGAAACTCCTCAAACTTTCCTTGGTCGAATTTGATGATGAGGGACTCTACCGTTTTTTCGAGGAGCCGGACATCAGCTTGCGTCACAGCATTCTCGTCAGTAGAGAAAAAAGTTTCCAGTGCAGTCGCCATCTTTTTTTGCCTTAGAAAAATAGCACAAAGTAAAATTTCTTTGAGTGGCTGAAGAATTATAGCAAAATAATTCAGATTACAAAAGAGGGAAGAAGACCCAGTTCTCCCTTTTGTTTAAGGTTGGGTTCTTTGAGTGGCGATGGAGAGTGATTCTCGTTCTCTTTTGACTGGCTGACTGTCTAACTTCTCTTTAGGATGCTTTCGAAGACTAATCAGAGAAGAACTCTGTTTTTAACATGTGAAGTGTTTAGAGTTCACTAACTATTATTTTTTTCTCCTTTTCTCCAAAGGTACCCCTGCTCAAAAAGAGTCTGGATTCAAAAAAGTCCTTTTGATTCCAAAGAAAAAGTCTCTTGATTCTAGAAAGAGAGTCGTCCTCCTTCATAGCAACTCAGGCTATTCATAGGGAGCCACAGGGGCATTATCGTCCCCTAAAATCCCTCCATAATGGGGATTAACTCTCTGATTGAGTACAAACCTGCACATAGAAAATACAAAATTTCATGGATACAGAACAGAAGTGTATGTACTCAATACTACCGCTATAGCAAGTGGCTATGTGGGTCGTGATCCACAAAGAGGGACTAGCGATGGAAACTTTTAAGTAAGTTCGTTTCTTTTTGAGTTTACAAAAACATGTTGGAAATTTCTCCTTAATTTTAGAAAAAGAAAAACAAAAAGGTTAAATTAGAAGATGTGAAGAAGATGGTAAAAGAAAAGATGATGTTGTTTTTTATTTACAAAAGAAAAAGGAAAACTAAAGAAAGAGGAGAATGTTGGTTTGGAGTAGAATTCTAAAATAAGAATTAATAGAAAACTAAAAATTCTTACTTACCTCTTTCGTGCTCATATACCTTGGATCTGTCGCTATGACTTACCTAGTCTTTGAATGCGATCAAGTATGACGTGTAGGATCTTTCCCATTCCCAATCTGCACTACAATAAAAGGGCAAGCTAAACTAGCAAGAAATGGTTGTTCATCACCATAAGCCATCAAGGGTACTTGAATGGCGAAGCAGTCTCGAGGGTATTGAATTCACTTAGATTACAAACATATCAGAGGAAAGCAAACCAAAATAATAATAAAGAAGAAAAAATAACTTTTGATTTGACTAAATAAGAATAAAAGAAAAGATGAATACTTATACTGGTGTCACTCTCAGTATAAGCTCCTTTCTCATTCCCCTATGAAACTCTTATCTCCTCTCAGTTACATAAAGAAAATAAAAATTACATTAAAAGAGAAAGAAGAACCTAGGTTAAACCTATACAAAAATCTATTCTACTCTATACTTAATCGTACACATTTGCCTTCAGGAATTGCAGTAGGAGTGCCAAAGGGTGGTGAAGAGATAAGCTCAAATTGCTGGCCTAACAACCAGTATCTTTATCCTTGTTATCCCTTTGTATACTGATAAATTCATCTCAGGACTTCTGGATCTGAGATTATCTTCATTGATTTAACAAGCAAGGATAATAAATCAAAATAAAATCCGATTTAGTTGGAATAGATTTGATAAAATCCTCTCTCTCTTATCCCATATTTCCTGATAAGATTTGCCTATAAACTTCTTGATTTGGGATTATCTTAGTTGATGTTCAACTTAACCAAATGAACTTCAAAAATCTAGTTTTAACTGATTTGATCTGGTATTATCTTCTCTGATTTGCTCTAGTTTTTGGATAGAATTGCTTCTAAACCTCTGAATTTGAGTAGATCTTCATTGATTTGCTTGAGCTTTTAAACTCTAGATTTAATTGGATAAACTTGTACATTTCTTCTCTTTCTTATTAAATTACCCTGCATACCACTAAACATTAAAATAAATTAAAACAGAGTTTTCTTATAAAATAAATGTTGTGGCCCAAAAGGTTACACTCTCCATTTGTTTTGAGTTTTGATGATGACAAACCAAATTAGTGCTATTTGGTACTAATGATTTTGTTTAAGATAAGTTTCAGGTTTGTACCAAATCTAGAGGCCATTTGCTTAGCTTTTGCAATAACTTCTAAGTTCCATATAGCAAGGAAGGCATATAGCTCATCAAGGAAGGATCATAGAAGAGAAGGCTCTAGCAAGGCATTGGATGGCTCAAAGTTTGCTCAAGAAGTCCTTTATTATTGTAATTTTCATTTTATAGTTTGTTAAAGAATAGTAGATAGGTTTGAAGCTCTATCACACACGTTTTTGCGCACATGCCTATTCCAAAATAATTTCCTATAAATTATACAAAAATATTTTGCATACAAGATTTTGCCTCCTAATACATCTTTATATTTAATACTATTTCCTGTTCAAAAGTATTTTTGATAAAATCAAAATCCCCTTTGGTTTCTTTTCAAAACTTGCCTTTTGACCTGATCCGGTCGACTGGACGGTCGACCGAGTCTGTGTCAGTCTGGTCCGGTCGACCGGACCAGTCGACCGCAGTTCTGGCAGATGCACGTATCAGTGTGCATGTCTGCCAGTCGACCGAGGCGGTCGACCGGCATATAATTTTTGCTCACAGGTTTCTTAGGTCGACCGGGGCGGTCGACCGCTAGCTCATAACGGTCAAATTTTTGAACTACCGGTCGATCGGACCGGTCGACCGGACTAGCCGTTTGAACAGTAACGGGCAGATTTTAATGAGCTGTTTATTTTTGATTCTCTTGTGTTTAAAATTGGTTTAATGATATATTTTGAATTAATTACCTCCTAAACTTCAGTAATTATGTTTTATCCCTAAACCCTAGCCCTCTCCTATAAATAGGGGTGTTTGGGGAGAGATTAGTTACAACAATTATTGCTAGAAAATTCAAAAGTTTAAGGCTTTCAAAAGAGACTTGTTTCTTGGTTTTTGTGCTGAATTTCTCTCTGATTTTCTGAAGGATTTTTGAAATACTCTCTGATTTGATTTTCTTTTTTCACTTACAGCAAGAGCTTCATTCCTACTCATTGTTCTCTAAGGACCTTTTGTAAGGGAAGAAACTTTTGAAAGAGAGAGTTTGTGGTCTTTTGACTACCAAGGAAATTGCTTGTACTTGAGATTGTGGAGTTGGGTACTCCATTGTATTTGAGATCTTTGTGATAGTGGAAGTGGTCGGAATCCTTCTGGGGAAGGCGGGGAAGTAGAGCTGGGTGCTCGAACCTCGATAACATATCCTTGTGTTTGCGATTGGTTTACTTTTCATTGCTCTTGCATTGCTAGTACTTCTTGCTTGTGATTGTCATTGCAATATTCATTCATTCATCTTGTCTATTGAGCATTTGTTGCATCATTTTTAAATGGGCATTGATTAGCATCATCACCTATTCACCCCCCCTCTAGGTGATTTTCAATTGGTATCAGAGCTTGGACTCTAGGTTTTGGCTTAACATCCATAGAGAGATCCTTAAAATATTGCTAATCAACATTTTCATCCATACATTCTTACACTAGTAAACATGGCCGATAACATTAAATCCCCTCCTAAATTTGATGGCCTTAATTTCCCAATTTGGAAGGTTAGGATGACTATTTTCTTGCAATCACTAGGAAGCTTAGTGGCTAAGTCCTTGACCAAATCCTATGTAGCACCCGATAGTGATGAAAGTACATGGACCGAATTCACATTTAGAGAATATGAGGCTAACTCCAAAGCCCAAAACTCTCTATTAACCGCCTTGAATGAGGATGACCTTACACGGGTAATTCATTGCCAATCCGCCTATGAGATTTGGCAACACTTATTGGTCACGCATGAAGAGACTTCACAAGTCAAGAGAGCTAAAATAGATCTCTTGAGGTCTCAATATGAATCATTTAAAATGCTTGATGATGAATCAATTGATAGTATGATTACTCAGTTTACTAAAATCACTAATGGTCTTTCTTCCTTAGGTGACGACATCTCCAACGATCAAAAGGTGCGGAAAGTAATTCGGGCTCTTCCTCAATCTTGGGAGATAAAGGCCACCACCTTGAAGGAATTGAACGACAAGGACGAGATGGACCTCATTAGTCTCATTGGGAACCTAAAGACCCATGAGATGGAGAAGAAAGCAAGAGAAGAGGCCATTACAACAAAGAAGAAGTCCATAGCTTTCAAGTCTTCATCCACTCATGAAGACGAAGAAGAAGAAGATGAAGAAGAAGATGAGGAGCTCTCCCTCCTTGTACGAAATATCAAGAAGATGTACCGGAGGAACAAGCTCAACTTCCGGAGAAAATTCGAAGGCAAAGAGGAGCGGAAGATTATATGCTACAATTGCCGAAAGCCCGGACACATCATGGCCGATTGTCCGGAGTTCAAGAAGAAGATGATCTCCTCCTTCAAGCAAAAGAAGCCGGAAGAAAAGAGAGCCTACAAAGCTACATGGGATTCGGAAAGCGAATCCGAAGAAGAGGCGGACACCGCTAACATGTGTTTCATGGCAAACACACCCAAGGTAACCCCTCAATCTCATGATGATGAAGATGATGATTTAAGTAAGGAAGTTCTAGTTCATGCTTTTGTAGAACTTTCTGAAACTTATGATAACAAGAAAATTGAATGCTTTAAATTACAAAAAGAAGTTGCATTTCTTAAAGACCAACTTGCTATGATTTCCAAAGAAAAAGATGATATTTCTTCTAATCTTATTTCTATTCAAAATGAATTTGATGCCTACAAGGTTTCTTGTAAGGCTAAGTTTCCAATTGTTGATAAAAATGAAATTTCCTCTTTAAAGTCTAAAATGGTTGATTTTGAAAAAGTCTTAAAAGATTGTGCTTTCAATACTAAGAAACTTGAAGAGAAATTTTCCAAAAAGCACACATCTCATGCAAAAGATTCTCATGCTAAGATTTCTCATAACACTTCTCATGCTAAATCTTTTCATGCTCACAATGCTCATGCTCACAAATCACACACCCACTATGCATTTAAATATGGTAGAGTATATAGATGCACATATTGTGGTAAAAATGGACATTTAGCTAAATTTTGTTATGATCAATTAAATAGAACCAATAATCTTGTTTGGGTTAATGAAACTAACTCTTTAGGACCCAAGAAAATATGGGTACCAAAATCAATACCTAAATTATTTGATGTAGGTACACACCAAAGCTCCAAGACGTAAGGAGCGGTGGTACCTTGATAGTGGTTGTTCAAGACACATGACGTGGGATATCAACAACTTCACAACCCTATCAAGGTACATGGAACGTGGCTCCGTCACCTTCGGGGATGACTCAAAAGGAACCATCATTGGTATAGGTAACATTCAAATTGGTTCATCTCCTACTATAGAAAATGTTGTTCTTGTTGAAGGTTTAAAGCATAATTTGCTTAGTATTAGTCAATTTTGTGATCGTGGACTTAAAGTTGTTTTTGATGATACTTCTTGCAAGATTTTTGATGTTAAATCTAATGATTGTATTTTAACCGGTTTTCGTGATGATAATGTTTATATCATTGACATGCTTAATGTAGAGTGTTCTACTAAATGTTTAAATGCTTTTGATGAAAATTCTTGGCTTTGGCATAGAAGATTAGGACATGCTTCTTTTGAACATCTTTCTAGGATTAATTCTAAGGAATTGGTGAAGGGTATACCTTGCTTGAATTTTGAGAAAGACCGCATTTGTGGTGCGTGCCAACTTGGGAAACAAACAAGTCTTCCTTTAAATCAATCAAGGATATCATGTCAACTAGGCCATTAGAATTAATTCATATGGATTTATTTGGACCAACTAAAACTAAAAGCTTAAATGGTAGTAGATTTGCATTTGTTTTAGTTGATGATTTTTCCCGTTTCACTTGGGTTTTCTTCTTGCAAAATAAAGATCAAACTTTCTCTCATTTTAAGATTTTTCGAAAAAGAGTTGAAAAAGAAAAAGGTTTTCCGATTTTGAGAATAAGGAGTGATAGAGGTGGTGAGTTTGTTAACCAACTCTTCATGACTTATTGTGATGAAAATGGAATTAAGCATGAAATGTCTTGTCCTAGGACTCCACAACAAAATGGAGTTGTAGAAAGGAAAAATAGAACACTTCAAGAGATGGCTAGGACAATGATAAGTGAATATGACCTCCCTCAATATTTATGGGCCGAGGCCGTAAACACCGCATGCTATATATCGAATCGTATTTATTTATGCAAAAATTCTTCTAAAACTTCTTTTGAAATGTATCATTCTAGAAAACCTAATGTTGCTTATTTTAAAGTTTTTGGATGCAAGTGTTTTGTTTTAAATACTAAGGATAATTTGGGTAAATTTGATGCTAAGGCTTATGAGGCTATCTTTGTTGGATATTCCTCTACTAGCAAAGCATATAGAGTTTTCATTAGATCTTCACAAACTATAGAAGAATCCATGCATGTTAAGTTTGAAGAATCTAATGTGTTTGTTGAGAATGTTGTAGAGATTGAACGATTAGGTGAAAACATGGAGAAACTATCCTTGAAGGACTCACCCGCGCAAGAAGATAAGCAAGAATCTATAGGTGAAGTTCAAGAGGATAAAGAGGAAAGCTCTCAACCGCTTCCCAAAGCTTGGAGATACGCAACAAATCATCCTAAGGAGCTCATCTTGGGTGACGCATCTAAAGGAGTCACAACGCGCTCCAAACTCCATGACCTATGTGATAACTTTGCTTTCATTTCTCATTTTGAACCCAAAGGCATTCTCGAAGCCGAGACGGACCCATATTGGTTGCTTGCCATGCAAGAGGAACTCAATCAATTTGAGCGCAACCAAGTTTGGCACCTTGTTCCTAAGCCCCACGATAGACCAATAATTGGTACTAAGTGGATCTTTAGAAACAAGATGGATGAGTCCGAAAATGTCATTAGGAATAAAGCTAGGTTAGTGGCCCAAGGTTACACTCAAGTTGAGGGAATTGACTTTGAGGAGACCTTTGCACCCGTAGCACGGCTCGAAGCCATACGGATGATACTAGCTTTTGCATCTTTCAAAAATTTCAAACTTTTTCAAATGGATGTAAAAAGTGCATTTTTGAATGGTTTTCTTAATGAAGAAGTTTATGTTTCTCAACCTCCCGATTTTGTTGATCATGTTCATCCCGATTTTGTTTTTAAACTCGATAAAGCTTTGTATGGTTTAAAACAAGCTCCAAGAGCTTGGTATGAAAGGCTTTCTAGTTTTCTTATTTCAAATGATTTTATTAAAGGAAAAGTAGACACTACTCTCTTCACTAAGCATGTTGATAATGACTTTTTAATTGTGCAAATTTATGTTGATGATATAATTTTTGGTTCTACTAATGAAGTATTATGCAAGGATTTTGAAAAGGTAATGCAAAGTGAATTTGAAATGTCTTCAATGGGTGAGCTCAATTTCTTCCTTGGACTTCAAATCAAGCAATTGCAAGATGGGACGTTCATAAGCCAAGCCAAGTATGCAAAGGAACTCGTCAAGAAGTTTGGACTTGAAGGATCAAAGGCTTGCAACACTCCCATGGCTACAACAACCAAGCTTGATAAAGATGACCAAGGTAAACATGTTGATATTAAATTATATAGAAGCATGATAGGAAGTCTTTTATATTTGACGGCAAGTAGGCCGGATATCATGTTTAGTGTGTGTCTTTGTGCTAGATTTCAATCGTGTCCCAAAGAGTCTCATCTTATTGTGGTAAAACGCATTATTCGTTATATTAAGGGAACGATTGGAATGGGTCTATGGTATCCGAAAACTAGAGATTTTTCAATGACTAGTTATTCGGATGCCGACTATGCGGGTTGTAGAGTAGATAGAAAGAGTACTAGTGGGACATGTCAATTTCTTGGTAATTGTCTTGTTTCATGGTCCTCTAGGAAGCAAAATTCCGTAGCTCTCTCAACCGCCGAGGCGGAGTATGTTGCCGCGGGGCTTGTTGTGCACAAGTCCTTTGGATGAAACATACTCTCCTTGATTATGATTTGCATTATAAAAATATTAAAATATTTTGTGATAATACTAGTACTATACATTTAACCAAAAATGCAAATCAACATAGTAAGACCAAGCACATTGAGATTAGATATCACTTTCTTAGAGATCATTTTGAGAAAGGTGATATAGATATTGATTATGTTTCCACCGATTTACAACTAGCCGATATTTTCACTAAACCTCTTGATTTTGCTAGATTTTCGTTTATTTGTGGAGAACTTAATGTTTGTATTATTGAATAGACATGTTTTTCATAACCCTTTTGATGTATGACAAAAAGGGGGAGAATAAGTTTACATGACAAAAATAAGTTCATTTGGTGGTTCCATATGAATTTATATGCTTTAGTTTTATAAGTTTTGTTTGTTTTATGAGTTTTTATATATGAGTGTTGAATTCATGAATTTTGAGAATTCTTGTGTTTGTATTTTGAATTCTTGTATTTTGTTTTCAAATTCTTTCTATTGGTATCAAGAGCATAATTCTTATGTCTTCTTATGAATTCTTGTGTTTTTGAGTTTAAATGTCTTTTTATACATAGCATAATTTGAGGGGGAGTTCTCTCCTCCCCTATATTTTTGTTAATAGCTAATTTGTTTTGTCATCATCAAAAAGGGGGAGATTGTTGGCCCAAAAGGTTACACTCTCCATTTGTTTTGAGTTTTGATGATGACAAACCAAATTAGTGCTATTTGGTACTAATGATTTTGTTTAAGATAAGTTTCAGGTTTGTACCAAATCTAGAGGCCATTTGCTTAGCTTTTGCAATAACTTCTAAGTTCCATATAGCAAGGAAGGCATATAGCTCATCAAGGAAGGATCATAGAGGAGAAGGCTCTAGCAAGGCATTGGATGGCTCAAAGTTTGCTCAAGAAGTCCTTTATTATTGTAATTTTCATTTTATAGTTTGTTAAAGAATAGTGGATAGGTTTGAAGCTCTATCACACACGTTTTTGCGCACATGCCTATTCCAAAATAATTTCCTATAAATTATACAAAAATATTTTGCATACAAGATTTTGCCTACTAATACATCTTATATTTAATACTATTTCCTGTTCAAAAGTATTTTTGATAAAATCAAAATCCCCTTTGGTTTCTTTTCAAAACTTGCCTTTTGACCTGATCCGGTTGACTGGACGGTCGACCGAGTCTGTGTCAGTCTGGTCCGGTCGACCGGACCAGTCGACCGCAGTTCTGGCAGATGCACGTATCAGTGTGCATGTCTGCCAGTCGACCGAGGCGGTCGACCGGCATATAATTTTTGCTCACAGGTTTCTTAGGTCGACCGGGGCGGTCGACCGCTAGCTCATAACGGTCAAATTTTTGAACTACCGGTCGACCGGACCGGTCGACCGGACTAGCCGTTTGAACAGTAACGGGCAGATTTTAATGAGCTGTTTATTTTTGATTCTCTTGTGTTTAAAATTGGTTTAATGATATATTTTGAATTAATTACCTCCTAAACTTCAGTAATTATGTTTTATCCCTAAACCCTAGCCCTCTCCTATAAATAGGGGTGTTTGGGAGAGATTAGTTACAACAATTATTGCTAGAAAATTCAAAGTTTAAGGCTTTCAAAAGAGACTTGTTTCTTGGTTTTTGTGCTGAATTTCTCTCTGATTTTCTGAAGGATTTTTGAAATACTCTCTGATTTGATTTTCTTTCTTCACTTACAACAAGAGCTTCATTCCTACTCATTGTTCTCTAAGGACCTTTTTGTAAGGGAAGAGACTTTTGAAAGAGAGAGTTTGTGGTCTTTTGACTACCAAGGAAATTGCTTGTACTTGAGATTGGGGAGTTGGGTACTCCATTGTATTTGAGATCTTTGTGATAGTGGAAGTGGTCGGAATCTTTCTGGGGAAGGCGGGGAAGTAGAGCTGGGTGCTCGAACCTCGATAACATATCCTTGTGTTTGCGATTGGTTTACTTTTCATTGCTCTTGCATTGCTAGTACTTCTTGCTTGTGATTGTCATTGCAATATTCATTCATTCATCTTGTCTATTGAGCATTTGTTGCATCATTTTTAAATTGGGCATTGATTAGCATCATCACCTATTCACCCCCCCTCTAGGTGATTTTCAAATGTGACACATGTGACACTAAATATGCAATGCACGTGTACAATCACACTCCCACACTTATCTTTTGCTCGTCCTCAAGCAAAACAAAAAAAAAAATTAATCTAACACATTTTCATAGGAATCATGGTTCCACTCAGTATATGCAACAAGCCGTTAAACCTCTAGGTTACCCCTAGAGGACGAGTTTTGTCTCGTGAGGTTTTTCGGTGGATTACACCCACAAAATCCATAAAGAAAGAGAAACAGAGTGTTAGTATTTTCAAAAAGCATTTTAAAAAAGAGAAAATATTTGAAGTATTATTGTAAGAGTTCAAGTAATCTATAAGTTATAGGAAAACTAAATTTTTCATTCTTGAACTTAGTCTGTATTCAAAAACTTGTTATCAATTAAGGTAAGGAGTCAAACTGTATTTCTCATCTAGTCTATTACTTTACCCTAAGTCATATGCACCTTCATGATCGTGAATTTTTAACTAGGAGCTCTTTAACTCTAACTCTTATGTCTTTATTTTTTTTTTTTTGTATTTTTGATGGTATGGTTCCTTAGTTCTATTAGGCTTTCTAGTTTGCCCATATAACGAGCCTTTAGTCGGTGACACCCAAACCAGACGGTCTTAGGGCACCAGGTGAGAAAACACCTTAAGGACTCAAGCAAACAAGGTCACAAAATTAAGAATTTTATTTATTATATAAACCACTTTCAGGCATGAATACTTAAGCTTTATGAGGCACAAATACCCAGCTTAATCAGAGGATTTTTGATTATATATATATATATTCTTCTTTTTTTTCTTTTCCTTTTTATAAGACATAAGAATCTTTATTTTTGAGCTCTAAGTGTGTAAGTATATAAAGGATGCATATTTTATAAGATAAAAATCAAGACTAAATTACTTTTTCAAATTTTCTTCCTAATCCTAAAAATTAAACAAATAATCTTATTTTCACCCAGTACAAAAAATCCTAATTATGATTCTCCTATTTCTTAAAATTAACTTAATTTCTTACAAGAAATAAGTCAAAATATTATTTCTCTTTTCAAAATTTTTTAAAAGCAAAGAAAATGTTAATTTTTTTATAAATAAAAAGAAAATCTGTGTTATGTTAGAACCCTCCCCCACACTTATCTCATGCATTGTCCTCACTGTATGAATGATCCATAAATGCATGAAAAAAAGAAAGGGAAGGAAAATATTACCTTAAGGTGGTGGTTTCGGTGGCGGTCAGATTGGGCCAAGCGTTGCTACCCAATCAAGATAATGTGGCACCTTTATTGACCTCTTTCTATGTACATAATTACAATCCCCAATATGAATAGGATCATGAAAGATCCTATCATGAAACTTATTTCCTTTATATGACCAAACTTGAAAAATCATCATTGAGTCATTATGGTCAATATCTATGTCCAACAAAAAAATGTGACTTTGTGGAATGGTTAACTTAGGCGCAAGAATGATAGGTTCGGGAACTAATACTAACTTGGTAAAATTAATTTTGGGTTCGAGAGTCAATTTTGGTTCAAGAGTTGAGTCCAAATTCAAGAATTAAAATTTACATTCTTTTCCCATCAATAGAATGTGACTGTGCAAAATTCTTGATTCAATTTCTAGATCCATGGGTACGAGAATAAATGTTGGCTCGATAAATTGGTCCAAATTGGGTAAAGACACCGAGTCAACATAGATTCGAAGATGGGAACTAAGTCACAAGGTTGGGGATCGGGATCACATTCACATTCCAAGTTCAATCTCATTGAATGGAAAACTTGTCAATTTGTCCAAGGTTTGAAATTGGTCAAGTTCAAGTTTGTGTGATGAAATTGTGTCCTGGTCAAAGTCTTCAAGATTTCATGATTCATTATTTTCATCAATATGGCTAGAAGTATCGGGAATAGTCAAAGATTAGATAGGGAGAGTTTTCTTATTCCTACGCATGTTTTTCAATCGACTAAGTCTTGCTTCTATTATATTTAGGACTTACTTTAGAATTGAATCATGGATTTTGTACTCTTTTCTAAGTCGGTATGTTCTTCTTGAAAAATAGAGTAAGGATCTTTGATTTAAAAATTTTGACGGGATTTTGAGTCTTCTAGAATTTGAATTCATCGCTCAAGCTCTTTTTGAAGGCTTCCATCCTCTTTTCCCAGTCAATTGAATCTTCTAATGGTTGTTCAGGAAAAGGAGTATATGAAGCTAGATATTGATAAGGTGGTTGACTGTATGACTCATGGGAGCTGTATCCCCACTGACTCTGTGAAGAGTGGTGATGATTGTTCCAGTCTTGTTCATAGTATTAAGACTAGGGCATATATTGATTTAGATAAGACCAATCGAACATACTTGGTTGGTTAAAGTTATGATATGCCGGGTTGATAATATCCGAGTCAAAAGAGGTCGGGGTGAAATATGGATCACTATTTGCATATGAATAATTGTAATTATAATCCATATCACCAAGATGTCAAAAACAAAAAACGAAAACAAGCAAACAAACAAACAAATAAAAAGGAAAAAAATCTAGCCTAAGTTAGGGTAGACCTTATACCTAGATAACTCCTAACTGGTTAGGCGGTCTACGGGGGGTATATTGTAGAATCTGACTGCAAGTTAATCGGCCAGGGAGGGACAAGATCAGTGGGAGGTATCCCTGCCTAAGAAACGGGCCTAATTATCCCAAACTATCAATTTTCGGGGTTTCGCCTCTCAATCCCCAACCTTAGACACCGATTTGACAAGAGTTAACTTTTAATAACTTTCTCCTTAGGCCAGTCTCCTATTCGAGTCTGAGATGTCCCTAGGAACAACGTCCACTCAGTTTTAGTTAGGCTTCGGTTAGTGAGTGAGGAAATTGTTTGTGGGCTAAGAGAGTGTAATGACTTCTCCACCTTATCTTATTTATAGGACAAGTCCTTAGTTCAGTTTAGTGCAGTGTACAAGTATATAGAAAAAGTAACACTCAAGCAATATTTCATAAAAAAATGAACCTTATACTAAATGCTGTATACACATGCCTTTGTTCCAGCACTCTTCAGCAGTAATGTAAAAGATAAATGAATTAGACACGTACCTAAATGCAAGTCTAAACCATTTTTAACATTAATAAACAATCACTTTACTGTTGAATTAAATACAGTGTACAAAATAAATTAATAAGGAAATCTAACACGTGCAGAAGTTATATTTTGCAGTGTGAAAGCATATGCAAAAAGATCAATTAGTAGTCCACCACAAATGCCATGAAAACAGGCTTTTGTCATGTTTATGCGGCATAATTGTGGGCTCTAATGCTTTGCCTTCTTGGGCAAAGGCACAAAGTAGCAATATGTCTATTGCAGCTCTTCGATTCCTAAATTCAGCCCTTACACGCAAAAACAAAGAAGAAAAGGTTAAATTGTTTAAGTAAATCATAAAAAAAATATGAAAACTTACCGTCTCTCCATGGTAACAGCACCAAAATTTGATTGAATTCAAACATGCACACAGAAAATACAGAGTTTCAGGAATACAGAATAGAAGTGCAAGTACTCAATACTACCGTTATAGCAAGTGGCTATGCGGATCATGATCCACAAAGAGGGACTAGTGATGGAAGCTTTTAAGTAAGTTCATTTCTTTATGAGTTTACAAAAACATGTTAGGAATTTCTTCTCAATTTTAGAAAAAGAAAACAAAAAAGTTGAAGTTAAAAGATGTGAAGAAGATGGTAAAAGAAAAGATGATGTTGTTGTTGTTTTATTTACAAAAGAAAAGAAAAAAAACTAAATAAAGAGGAGAATGTTAGTTTTGGAGTATAATTCTAAACTAAAAATTAAAAGAAAACTAAAAATTCTTACTCACCTCTTCCGTGCTCATATACCTTGGATCCGTCATTATGACTTACCTAGTCTTTGAAGGCGATCAAGCATGGCGTCTAGGAGCTTCCTCGTTCCCAATCTATACTATGAATAAAAGGGCAAGCTAAACTAGCAAAGAATGGTTGTTCATCACCATAGGCCATCAAGGGCACTTGCAATGGCAAAGCAGTCTTGAAGCTACTGGATTCACTTTGATTGCAAACACATTAGAGGAAAGCAAACCAAAACAAGAATAAAGAAGAAAAAGTAACTTTCAATTCGATTAAATAATAATGAAAGAAAAGTTGAATACTTACACCGATGTCACTCTCAGTTCAAGCTTTTTCTCCTTCCTTCATGAAACTCTTATCTCCTCTCAGTTACATAAAGAAAAATAAAAATTATATTAAAAGAGAAAGAAGAACTTAGGTTAAATCTATACAAAAATCTATTCTACTCTCTGCTTAACCGTTCCCCTTTGCCTTAAGAATTTCAGTATTTATAGGATAAAAGGAGTGTCAAAGGGTGGTGAAGAGATGAGCTCAAATTATTGGCCTAACAACAAATATTCTTCTCAATGTTATCCCTTTGTAAACTGATCAATTCATCTCTAGACTTCTAGATCTGAGATTATCTTCATTTATTTCTCAAGTAAGGATAATAAATCCAAATAAAATCTAATTTAGTTAGAATAGATTTGATAATATCCTCTCGCTGTTATCTCATATTTTCTGATAAGATTTGCCTATGAACTTCTTGATTTGGAATTATCTTAGTTGATTTTCAAGTTAACCAAGTGGATCTTCAAAAATCTAGTTTTAACGGATTTAATCTGGTGTTATCTTCTCTGATTTGCTTTAGTTTTTAGATAGAATTGCTTCTGAACATCTGAATTTGAGTAAATCTTCATTGATTTACTTGAACTTTTAAAACTCCATATTTAATTGGATAAACCTGTCCATTTTTTCTCTTTCTCCATAAATTACCCTGCATACCATTAAACATTAAAATGAATTAAATAGCATAGTTTTATTATAAAATAAATGTTAAAATGTGACACATGTGACACTAAGTATGCAATGCATGTGTATAATTACTCCCCCATTATGTGGGGAGTTAATTGATCCAGTAATAGGGTTCTGTTACAACAGAAACACGGGTATTATGCTGGACACGGACCTCGCATTGCTTGTTGTAGACGTGGACGTCTCAAAATACGGAGTTGCTCATACTCGCATTTGACATAAGACGCGGGTTTCTCAGACCGTGTCTGAAATGGAGCACCAAGTTGCTCAGACTCGTGCTTGAAATGGAATGCGGAGTTACTCAGACTCGCGTTTGAAATAAGATGCAGTGTTTCTCAGGCCTGAAGTGGAGCACTGATTTATTCAGACTTGCACTTGACCTAGAATGCGGAGTTACTCAGACTCGCATTAGATGGGACGCGAAGTTACTCAGACTCACGTCAGATGCGAGCTTACTTAGGTTTGCGTCTGAAGTCTCCGCACTGTTTGAGATGTAAGGTCCGCGTTTCAGTTCAAAACGCAACTTCGCGTTGAAGTAAGGCTCGCGTCTGATGACTTGTCATTGATGATTTTTGGACAGTCTACACAGGTTTTTCTTAGTATCAGAGCCTAAGTTTATACAAATGTGGGTAACCGCTTAGGTCAATAGTTGGGCTTTTTCTAACAGTACAATCAATTATCAGATTAGAACTAATATAAATTTGGATTTGAAAATTCCAGCTACGAGTACAAGAATATCTCATTCCTTTGAAAGTCCATTCCTGGACTCCTAAGATTGCTTGATTTCATTTATCATCCTGAGTGCTTTAATTCCTTCCCGCTTTCTCTTCATCATTTTGATTCCAAATATCTATCTTTGATTCATGACACTGATGACTCAATCTTGAGTTTGATTATAGATATCAGAGTAGCATAGCTGAAGCGCGATGGGCCTATTATCATTATTCATGATCATTATTTTTATCTATTATCATAATTAACAAAATATTTTCTTCCGCCTGAATTGAAATTTTGAGGATGAAATTTTTTTGTAAGGTGGGTAGAAATGTAATACTCTAATCTGCTAATACATGTATAGGACTGAAAATTTGATTTATTTTGATTTAGAAATTAAGTTTTGATAAATATGTATTTTATCTAAAGAGTTAATTATAGTATTGATAAATGTTTAAAATATACATGATAATATTTAATAATATAATTACTTATATCTAAACAAATACTGAAACATATCAACAAATAAATTTATTTTGATTTATTTATACTGATAAAATTATTTTTGATAACTAGATATTTCTAAAGAATCAATTATTATTATTGAGCAGATATTTTTATGAACAAAAGAAATATTTAAAATAAATAAATGTGTGCATATAAAAACATAAATATTTTATATAAATAATAATATTAATAAATAAATTTTATGAAATAATATATATTTTTATGAATTAACACACAAATTTTTCAGAAAATATAATTTTTAAAACGAATAACTATAATTTATATAATTATTAAAAAATAAATAAATATATATGAGTAAGCCCAAGCCCACATTTATTTTATATTTAATTTTCCTAGCATAACCCGCCCCAAAAAGTTCATAGGCCTTGCCCATTCTTTCCTTCTATCTTCTTTTCTTTAATTTTCTTTTCTTTTCTCGTTTTCTTTTTCTTTCTCTTTTTCTCTCTCCTCTCTTGTTTCTTCTCCTTTCTTCTCCACTTTTCTATTTCTTTCTCTTTCTCTCTTTTTCACTCTCCCTCTCTCTGCTCTTTTCTCCTTTTCCTTCTCTACCTCTCTCTCATACCCATACCCTCTCTCTTATTCCTTTTTCTCTCCCTTTCTCTATCTCTCCTCCACTCACTCTCTCTATCTCTCTTTCCCCTCTTGCTCTTTTTCTCTTTCCAGGGGCCAAACAGTCCCTGGCAGGCCACTGTCGCCGCTGCCACCTGATCTGACCAGGCGCCGTTGGCACATCCCCAGGCTACAGCCCGTCCCTTGCTCTCCCCCCTTCTCTCCCCCTTTTCCTTCTTCTTTTCCTCCTCTCTTTTTCAATCCTCTGTTCTGCCCTGGCTGGCACTGTTGCATCTCTAGCGGCACCACCACCACCACCTCCTTATTTTTCTTCTTCTTCTCCCCATCTTCTCACTATTCCTCTCTTTTTCTCTCTCTTCTCCTCTCCCTGTCGCGCCGGCCACCACCATTGTCAGCCTGGCACCGCCACCACTTGATCGCTAAATAACATGAACAAGATTAAGTAAAAGAGTGACTGTCGATGTCATAGCTTTAGCGATTCTACCGTAATAGCAAAGTGGCTATACGGGTCGTATCCACAAGGAGGGAAAGTATTGAAAGCTTGAATGTAGCTTCTTTGTTCTATTCATTTTAAAGTTTCCTTTGTTTTAAGAATGAATAGAAAGAAAAACAAGAAAACTATAGAAATGGTTTAAAATGTTTGATATTGGAAAAATGTTTTTGTATTTTAGAGTTGAAAAAAATGCATGGCTAACTTTCTTCTAAGTATTCTTACTAACCTCCAGCTTTTTGATAACATATTCTCACGATGGATCATAAGCAATCACAACACTTATGCGTAAGAACTTTTTACGTGATAGATTGAATGAAAGTTCTCTCCATCACTTTGCTTCACATGGCAAGACTTGAACATTCCCCTATTAAGATCCATTTGAAGGCGAGCATGGGGTAAGAAGCAAGTGCGCTAATGGTATAAGCAAAGGTATATGGGGATTCCTCTTACTTACAAGAAACAAGTAAAATAACACATTTTATAATTCATCAAAAACTTGTTAGTTAAGCATGAAGTATGAACAATGAATCTACTTGTTAGTAAGTAAGAGTTAGAACCCTCATCATAAGATATCATGCCTCTTGTTTGCACAAGGCTTATGTGATACTTGTTGATTCATATGGGTTGTCAATCAAGTTATTAGAGATTAGTGGGTTAGTAGTTAGTTAGCCATGCTATAGAAAAGTTAGCTAGATATGGTAAATGAAAACAAAAGAGGAGATAAGGGGAGAGTTAACATATTACAGCAGTTGCAACTAAAATTACGGTAAACACTCAAGGAAAATTATGGTAAAGGAAGAACTTCACTTGTATTTGATTGTCACCTTCAAGATACAAGCTTCACTTTCTCTCCCACTCTAATGGCTAATCTAATACAAGGAACAATGAGAGAACAAAAGAAAATACAACAACAAACTAGCATAAACCCTCTAATTCTTTGAATATCCCCTTCTCTGAAAACCAAAGGGGGTATTTACAGGCACAGGAAGAAAGGCATAAAGTAGATAAGATCTGGACCAAAGTACTAGGGCGGCCGCTGATTAGTCTCTAATTTAGCATAATTTTTATCACATCCGCATATTTATTTAATATAAAATTCTGCTAATAAAACTTTGCTTGCTTGATACTAGGTCCATAGTGTGCAAATAAAGAAGTCCCCCAAATCACCATTTAATGGGTGATTAAAGGCCTACCAAGTAGCCATTGACCTTAGGGAGGAGATTTTGTCAGCTCAGGATATTAAATCTAGAATTCCGAAGATCTAACTGATAGGGAACAGAAGGGACGACACGTAGCAGGAAGCCAGGCGTGTGCCACCCTGGCAGGGCCACAGAAATGCAGCTCGGGCCGCGTTTCCATGGCCATACAGGCGCGGCCACGCCCGTGCTTTGGGCCAGGGGTTGTCCCCCTGGCCCTCTTTCCCTGGTGCCTATAAATACCCCCCAGAGGTTCTTCAGAGAAAGAGATCCAGAGTTTAGGAGTTGTTATTATCTTGTTCTGGGAGTTTTGTTGTTGTTTCCTTCTTCTTCTAGTTTTAGTTTAGCCATTAGAATGAAAGAGAGAGTGTGTAAAAGTTGTATTTGAAGGTAGCAATCTAATACAAGTAATATTTCTCTTTCTTCTTTCCATTTACTTGTGTTTTTCATTTGCTTTTACTTTCTTATTTTAGTGTAATACTCCCACTCTTTACCTCTTCTCTTTTGTTGTCTTTTCTTAAGCATGTCTAACTAACTATTTCATTGCATGGCTAACTAACTACTAACCCACTAATCTCTAACAACTTGATTGATAACCCAAATGAGTCAATAGTGTCAAACAAGCCTTCTGCAAACGAGAGCTATGACATCTTAAGACGAGGATTCTAACTCTAACTTACCTACAAGTATTAGCTCTCTTATATTTCATACTTAACGGGTTTTTGATGATCTATAGATTGTAAACTTTGCTTGTCTTTATAAGTAGAGATATTCTTTTAACTTGGTCGATACCATTAGTGCACTTGTGTCTTCCCTTATTCTCGCCTTCTAACAGATCTTGATAAGGGAATGTTCAAATTTTTGCCGTGTTAAAGGAAGAACTTTCATTTAATTTCCAACGTGAATAGTTCATATGCATAAGGGGTATGCTTGCCTATGATCCATTGTGAGGCTACATCTTCAAGAAGTTAGAGATTAGTGGGAGCACTTAATAGAAAATTAGCCATGCGTTTTTACCATTAAGAAAATCCACTTTCACAAACCAACAAACCAATTCAAACAATTCTTGAAACAATACTTGTTTTCATTTTCAAATTCTTTATTTGAAACAAAGAAGTTTCTCTTTTCTTGAACAAAGAAGCCGCATCAAGCTTTCATCGCTCTCTCTCCTTGTGGATATAACCCGTATAGCCTCTTCGCTACTACGGAAGAATAGCAAAAGCAGTAACATCAACCCACACTCTTTTACTTATATTTGTGCATGCTTTTTGCCGATCAAATTTTGGCGTCGTTGCCGGGAAGGGAACGACTTTATTGTTCAGTATTAAATATTTCTCTTTGTTCTTCTGTGTAGGAGAAGTACCAAGGAGCTCACTATCACAGAAAGCGAAAGTGGTGGCCAAAAACGTTGAACGAGGATTCATTTGCCCTCAGAAAATTCGTGTAAAAGCGAGTTTCTCCGATTGAAGTACTAACAAACTCTTCTGTAGGATTGCCAAAAATCGCTCAAATTGCTTTCTCAATTTTTTTAGTTTCCTTGAATGCTTCACCTTATACATGTTAACAGAAATCCACTTGTTGCTTAATTGAAAATTGAATTAGACTCTTGCATTTAGGGCACGTGTCTATTTCAATTCATTTCAATTTCTGTTGAAGAGTTCTAGAGAAAAGGTACGTTGTTCATTCATATAAAATAGGACCAACATTTTAGAGTGATTTATCGCTTTGAGTATTACCTTGTTGTGAATAAACTGTACACTTGCAGAATTAACATTAAGGGCAAAATCCCAAATAAACAAGATAAGGTAGGGATTTCACCACCCTTCCTTAGCCAAAAAATCATCTACAAGTACACTCACACTATCTCAAGCCTTAACTAAAAACTGATAGACGTTGGCCCTAGGGACATCTCAGACTCATTAAGAGATTAACCAAGGGTGAAAATTGCAAGAACTATACTCTTGCAAATCAGTGTCTAAGGAAAGTGGATTGAGTGGCAAAGCCTCGAAAGCTCCGTGGTTTGACATAATTAAGGCTCGTGGCTCACGTCCGGTTACCTCCCACTGAGTTTTGCCCATTCCTGACCGATTAACTTGTAGTCAAGTTCCTGCAACAACCTCCTCCAGAGAATTGACCAGTTAGGAGTCGTCTAGGTTCGCGTACATTAGACTAAAGCTTTGTGGTTGTTCTTCTTTCTTTTGGTTATTTTTTTATTCTTTTCGATTGTTTGTTGTCTTTACGTTATTTGTGGTGTGCTGCATGCAAGAGTGGGTGAGAGATCCTGTAACTTCCAGATAACCAGAAACACTTCTCTACCCTTACATCCAGAACCGGTGATGGCATCACTTCAGGACAGGTTTTACCCGATCAGAACCTCATTACCATCTTGTATAAATCTGCTTGAGGCTAATGGAAATAACTTTGAATTAAAGCCTCAATTCATCAACACTCTTCCTAAGTTTCATGGTTTAGAATCGGAGGATGCTCTTCTTTGTTAGGAAATTTGAAGAAGTGTGCCTCATGATGTGTATTCCCCAGTTAGGAGACGATGTCGTTAGGTTACGTTTCATCCCCTCTTCCCTAGAGGACCTAGCCAAAAATAGTTGTACAGTTTGGCGACAGATTCAATTACAACATGGGACAATTTCATCAAGGCCTTCTTGAAGAAATTCTACCTAATCCACGAAATTGCCCTCATTAGAAAGAATATCATGCAGTTTAGGCAAGAACTAAGCGAACCATTCTAGAGATACTTTGAATGATTCAAAGATCTCCTAGATCAGTGCCCTCATCACGGTGTGGAGAAATGGCGTCAGTGCCAGATTCTCTATTATGGTTTTGATTATCAAACAGAAATCCCGTTAGAAATCATGTGTCAGCGAGGGTTCTTGGAAAAGGATGTGAATCAGGGTTGGGATTTTTTTTGAAGATTTAGCTGAGAAGACCCTGCAATGGGAGCCAGCCTCAGAAAAACCAAGGAATTCACAGTCTATAGCTTCAAAAGGAGGGCTCCTATCTTTAGAATCATCCATAGCTGCAGAAGTTAAAATTAATACCCTAATGAGGAGAATAGAGTCTCTAGAAATAAAATAGCCAGCCAATGTCAAACAGATCAACCCACCACCAATTCACAATCTGGGTTGTTCATACTGTCAGGCACCAAACCTTGTCTTTGAAGAGTGCCCTATTTTTCTTACACAGCAAGTGCCACCGGAACACATGAATGCGGCCTACTCACGGCTGCCACACAATCCGTACTCGCAGACATACAACCCCAGTTGGAGAAATCACTCAAATTTCTCTTGGGCCCAGAATAATTCTCCCAGGCCAAACTTTCCTAATAATTTTCACCATCCCACTCATCCAACAAATTTCCCCAGTCAAGCTCCATCTTCCTCCTCCCAAAGTTCGTCAGTGGAAAAGAAAATCAATAAATTGGAGGAGAGCATGGAAGCTTTTATGAAGTCCCAAGCCGCCTTCATGCAAAATCAGGGACAAACACTGAACAACCATTCACAGGCCATATTGAGATTCGAAATGCAGATGAGCCAATTAGCTAGCTTTCTAAGTGAAAGACCAAAAGGTACTTTACCTAGTCAGCCGCTAGTTAACCTTAAGAACTCCAATCCACCGTATGAAATTCAGGATCCTTTGATCAACCAGTGCAATGTTGTTCACACACTTCGATCTGAAAAGAAGGTGGACAACCAGGTCTACCAACAGAAAAATCCTATTCACATCAATCCTACTCCTGCCTCCACCTCTACTAGCTCTTCCTAATCTGCTCCACAAACATCTGATGAGGATAAAACTGCTGAACATGTTCATAAGCCTATAGCACCCTTTCGGAATAGGCTTAGGAACAATAAAAAGAATATGCCATGGAAAAGATACTTGAGATGTTTAACCAGGTTAAACTGAATGTACCTCTGCTTGATGCTATCCAACAAGTCCCAGCCTACGCCAAATTTCTTAAGGATATATGTACAAAGAAGAGAAAAACAAATGTGCCTAAGAAAGTTTTCTTCGCAACCAATATAAGCGAAATTCTCTCTGGTCCTATTCCGGTGATATACAAGGATCCCGGATGTCCCATAATTTCCTGCACCATAGGACAGACAAAAATTAGCAGAGCACTACTTGACCTGGGAGCAAGTATCAACTTGTTACCTCTCTCAGTATACCAGCAACTTGGGTTGGGCGAGCTAAGTCTAACTCGAGTCACCATTCAGTTAGCTGACTGATCTGTGAAAATCCTCAAAGGGAAAATCATAGATGTTCTTATCCGGGTCGGGATTTCATCACCTCGTTAACTTCATTATGCTTGAGACCCAACCAGTGTCAAATTCGCGGTCTCAAATTCCAGTCATCTTATGGCGCCCATTCCTTGCTACCACCAATGCCATAATCAACTGTAGGAACAGGTCCATGCGATTAACCTTTGGAGACACAACGAAAGAAGTCAATGTCTACAATCTTAGAAGACAACTCAGGGATATAACTGATCAAACTTTCGAGGTCAATTCCATTAAAAATCTGACCAATGAGCATGAGGAAAGCATGGAGATAGAAACAGAGACAGAGTTTGATCTGAAGTCTGAGGATTTTAATCTTGATCATGTCGTAGATTCGGCAGTGGAATGGGTGTCATGCCTAAGTGTACCTCATCATAGGATTGAAAGTCTGGATATTACCTTCAATGAAGCAACACCTTCCCTAGAGCTAAAAGCCTTACCTGAACACCTTAAGTATGCCTACCTGGGCGGAAGAGAAACCCTGCCAGTCATCATAGCATCCCACCTGACTGAGCAACAAGAGGACAACTTAATATCTATTTTGCAGAGACATAGGGAAGCCATTGGATGGAAAATGAAGGATATCAAAGGATAAGTCCAGTAGTAGTTCAACATAGAATCCATTTAACTGATGAAGCAACTCCTAGGAGGGACCCACAATGCAGGCTTAACCCACTCATGCAAGAGGTAGTAAAAGCAAAAATTTTGAAACTATTAGATAATGGGATCATTTATCCCATTTCTGATAGCCAATGGGTTAGCCCTGTTCATGCGGTCCCGAAGAAAGCTGGCTTTACGGTGGTTGAAAATGAGCAAAAAGAGTTGGTACAAATAAGACTGCCTACCAAGGTTCGTGTTTGTATTGACTATAGAAAGTTGAATGCAGCCACCCGTAAAGACCACTTCCCGCTACCCTTCATCGACCAAATGCTTGAACGATTGGCTGGACATGAGTACTATTGCTTCCTAGATGGGTACTCGGGATACAATTAAATCTCTATTGCTGCAGAAGATCAGAAAAAGACCACGTTCACCTGCCGTTTGGAGCCTTCGCTTATCGACGCTTGCCCTTTGGATTATGCAATGCTCCCGCAACATTCCAACGGTGCATGCTCAGTTTATTCTCCGACATGATGGAACGTTTTCTTAAGATTTTCATGGATGACTTCTCCATCTATGAAGATTCATTTGAACAATGTCTTAATCATCTTGAGTTGGTTCTGTAAAGATGCCAGGAAAAACCTAACTCTGAACTGGGAGATATGTCATTTCATGGTCAGACAGGGGATTGTCTTAGGCCATGAGATTTCTAGGAGAGGCATTGAAGTGGACAGGGCAAAAGTAGAAGTGATTGCTAAGCTCCCACCACCCACAAGCATCAAGGATATTAGATCCTTTTTAGGGCATGCTGGGTTCTACCGACGGCTCATTAAGGATTTTAGCAAGATCGCTAGGCCCTTAACCAACCTGCTCGCAAAGGATTGCCCTTTGATTTTAACGATGAATGTTTCAAGTCATGGGAGAAGCTTAAGCAAGAACTTATTTCTGCACCTATTATTTCTTCTCCTAATTGGGCACAACCATTTGAAATCATGTGCGATGCCTCTGATTTTGCTATTGGCGTTATTCTAGGACAGTGCATCGATAATAAGCAGCGCGTGATTTACTACTCGAGTAGGACCTTGAATGACGCCCAACAGAATTATACAACGACCGAGAAGGAATTCTTGGTTGTTGTCTTTGAATTAGAAAAGTTTCGGCCCTACTTGTTAGGCTTGAAGATGGTGATTTTCACAGATCACTCGGCACTTAAATACCTCATGACCAAGAAGGAAGCAAAAGCCCGATTGATTCGGTGGATCTTTTTGCTTTAAGAATTGACTTGGAAATTTGGGATAAATGAGGTATAAAAAATGTGGTCGCTGATCATCTATCACGAATTTCAAATGCACCTCTCATACAAGCTCTGATCAATGAGGATTTCCCAGATGAGCACATCCTTGCCTTTTTCAAGGAACCTGGTATGCGACATAGTCAATTACCTGGCCGCTAGAAAATTACCCGCTGACTGAATAAAGCAAGACCAGTATCGTTTCTTTGTCCAAATATGGTACTTCTTCTGGGAAGAGCCGTATTGTCCCGATCAGTTTATTCGATAATGCATACCAGAGGAAGAACAGAGGAGTATGCTGAGCTTTTATTATGAACTTGCATGCGGAGGACACTTCGGTCCTCGTAAAACTGCAGAGAAAGTTTTTCAAAATGGGTTTTACTGGCCCACTTTATTCAAAGACTCATTCTACTATTGGAAGTCATGTGCAAATTGTCAGAAGATTGGGAAAATTTCAAGAAGAGACATGATGCCCTGAACCCGATTCTTGAAGTTGAAATTTTTGATGTTTGGGGTATCAACTTCATTGGACCATTCCCAATTTCCTTCGACAACCAGTTCATCTTGGTTGTTGTGAACTATGTCTCTAAATGGGTTGAAGTTGTGCCTACATAGATCAATGACAACAAAGTGGTTGTCAAATTTCTCAAAGAAAATATCTTCTCCGATTTGACACCCCAAGAGCGATAATTAGTGATAATGGATCGCATTTCTGCAATAAAGTTTTTGAAGCTCTGATGCGAAAATATTCCATTAATCACAAGTTGTCCACTCCATATCATTCCCAGACAAATAGGCAGGTCAAAGTCACCAATCAACAGATCAAACTCATTTTGGAAAAGACTGTCGGACAAAACCAAAAAGATTGGTCGGTCAAACTCAATGATGCATTGTGGGCTTACCACACTGCTTTTAAGACAGTCTGGGGATGTCTCCTTATAGAATCATATTCGAAAAAGCCTGTCATCTGCCAGTCGAGTTAGAACACCATGCCCTTCGGGCCATTAAGCAACTCAATTTTGATCTGAGTAAGGCCGGTGAGCTACAGAGACTGCAGATCTCAGAATTAGAGGAGATACGGAATGAAGCCTATGACAACGCTCGGATCACCAAAAGCAGGACTAAACTTTTTTTATGACCAGATCATAAACCGAAAAAAACTTTGCCCCGGGAGACAAGGTTCTGCTGTACAACTCGAGGCTTCACATTTTCGCGAGGAAGCTGAAGACTCGTTGGTCTAGACCGTTCATTGTGCGCACTGTCCTTCACACGGTGCTGTGATTATTATCGATCCCAAGATCAACATGGAATTCAAAGTAAATGGACAAAGACTGGAGCCCTTTTTACCACTGAGCCTGCATCCCAGGCTGAAGTTATGCGAGTCTTTTTGCTTTTGTCATACACCTTACCATCACCATCCACACACCACCAAAAAAAAGAGTGTAATTAAAAAAAAAAAATTCTTTATGTTTATATAATCACCCCTTATATACTCGTACATAACCTTTTTAGAAATTTCTTCTTCTCCCTCTCGCTTAGCCTATTCGCACTTGGCCGACCCGAGTCGATGGCAACAGTGATATCTTTTCTTCCCCCTATTTATTGAATTTGCATTTTCATGACTAAGCATTGGGGACAATGCATTAGATAGGTGTGGGAGGATGCTAACATTCTTTCTTTTGTTTGCCAGAAAAAAAACTCCTAAACGAAAAATGAATTTTATACTCTTTATAAAAAATATTAAAAGGTTGTAAGAATTAAGGGAACCTTATTAATGAATCTTTATTTTTGCCTAAATAAACAAGAAACATTGGTTTGACTAAGAGTTAGGGGGATAAGGAAAATAACTTGTACCTTTTATTTAGCCTTAGTAGAATATGCATAAACCACACACACATGCTTGGGATTTAGAGACACAACTCTGAAAAAAAAAGAAGCTGAATAATTGTGCCTCAAGAAGCATGATTACTCCCGCCAAAAAAAATAAAATAATAAATATATATAATATATAAGTAAATCTTGATTTCGTGGCCTACTCTACTTGCATTTTGACCTAAGGGGTGTTTTTCCACCTGGTACCCTAAAACCATCTGGTTTGGGAGTCATTGATTTATATGTGTTACATGAGTAAAGTAGAAAGCCTAATGAAACTAAGAATAATAGATAAATATTAATAAAATTAAATGATATTCAAAGTTGAGTTGAGAAATCCCAAGCACATCACACTTACACATTATGCATATCTATCTAAAGCAAATAACAGAATGAGTTAGAAGTACAAGATCTTTTTTAAATTTAAAGAAAATCATAATTTATTCTTTTATGAAGGCTAAAGTATAGGAGGACTTATGAGGGTTGAACCTAATTCTTACAACATTCGGTCATTTTTACTTAGATGATTGAAAGTTCTTTTTCTTAAAAGAGGTTTGTTAACAACTAAATATTTTTCTCAATTACTAGATTTTGTGGGTACAATCCGCTGAAACCCCTCAGGAGACAACACTCCTCCTTTAGGAAGATCTAAAGGTTTAAAAGCTTGTTGCACATGCTCAGTGCAATCGCGTCACCTGCAAAAGCGGTGTAATAATTTTTTTATTTTGCTTAAGGACGAGAAAAAGATAAGTGTGGGGGAGTGATTAGTCTCTAATTTTTCATAATTTTTATCAAATTGCATATTTATTTGATATAAATTCTGTTAATAAAGCTTTACTTGCTTGATCCTAGGTCCATGGTGTGCAAATGAAGAAGAAGACTCTAAATCACCATTTAATGGTGATAAAGGCCTACCAAGTAGTCATTGACCTTAGGGAGGAGATTTTGTCAGCCTAGGCATCAATCCAGAATTTAGAAGATCTAGCTGATAGGGAACAGAAGGGATGACACGCAGCAGGAAGCCAAAGCGTGCCGCCCTGGCAGGGCCGCGAAAACATGGCCTGGGCCGCATTTCTGCGGCCATAGACGGTCGCGACTGTGCCCGTGCTTTGGGCCAGGGGATGTCCCCCTTTCCCCTGGTGCCTATAAATACCCCCCAAGGGTTCTTTATAGAAAGAGATCCAGAGTTTAGGAGTTTTATTATCTTGTTATAGGAGTTGTAGTTGTTGTTGTTGTCCTTCTTCTTCTAGTTTTAGTTTAGACATTAAAGTGAAAGAGGAGAGTGTGTGTAAAAGTTGTATTTGAAGGTGGCAATCAAATATAAGTAATACTTCTCTTTCTTCTTTCCATTTACTTGTGTTTTTCATTTGCTTTTACATTCTTGTTTTAGTGTAATACTCCCTCTCTTTACCTCTTCTCTTTTGTTGTTTCTTTTCTTAAGCATGTCTAACTAACTCTTTCATTGTATGGCTTGAAAAAACACCTAGAGGGGGGTGAATAGGTGTAAGTGCTAATCTAGAACTAAATGAGCTAAATGCGGAAACTTAAAACAAATAATGCAACACACTTAATACTACACAACAAGTGTAGCCGAATTTCCGTGAAGGGCTCTGGACTAACTCCTCTTGATTCTCTTAGATATGGGTTGAGGTGCTATGTGAAGCTCTTGTTGGTTAAGTATAAGTGGGGCACACAAACAACGAAGCATATAATATGAATAAGCAATATGAATATATGCAAGAAACAAATGCAATCAATAGAGATGATATGAAATGTACTGATTGAAGATGCTTTGCACAAAAAAAAGACAGAGAGAGTAAAAGAGACAAGTGGATCAAACGCAAACATAAGGATATGTTTCGAGTTCGAGCCCCTAACTCTACATCCCTGCCTACACCACCGTGTAGGATTTTCAATCCACTAAAGGAGTACCGAACTCCTCTCTCAACCTTACAATGCCACCGAGGCAATACAACCACAATCCACCTCTACCGAAGAGGAAGGCCCATAGCCACAAACAACTCCACCTCTCACTAGAGGGAGCAAACCACAATTCTCAACTCTACCAAAGATGGAGCAACCCAAAAATAAAAAAGGGTTTTTACAACAAGTGATTACAAACCACAAACTCTCTTTTTCCACAAAACAAAGATCCTAATATATTAGGATAGAAGATATAGCTCAAGTGTGAATCAAGGTGTTTTTGGAAAACAAATAACAAAGAAAAACTACTTGGTAAATCTCTTATAGATGATAGAAATGACAAACCAAAACAATATCCCAAAACCTAGTTTCTTTGATTTTCCAAACCCTTGAAAAACAATAAAGATGAGAACTTTTAAGCTCTAAAACTCTTTGAAAACTAATTTTTAAAACCAGAAAGTAGGAAAATTTTCTTGTCAATCCTCAAAGAGATGGGGTATATATAGCCCCAAAGAAAACTAGCCGTTAGGCTGATCTGTCAGTCTGACAGACCTCCGGTCGACCGGTCAGTCGACTGCCAACGGTCAAAATCTGACCGTTGGAGCATTCGGTCGACCGCCTGGCCGACCGCCCAGATACAGAGAGCAGGGCTCTCTGGTGCGGTCGACCGCCCAGATACAGAGAGCAAAGCTCTCTGGTCCGGTCGACCGGTCCACTGTGCTGCCAGACGTGCACAAGGCTGTGCACATCGGTGACCCCACGATCGACCTGCCCTTGGTGCGGTCGACCCTGCGATCGACCGACCTGGCCTGTCAGCCACAGTCTAGGCAGAACCTAGGTGAAACAAATTATGTTAAAAATACTTTTATCTTTTCTAAAAATCCATAAAACTTGTTTTAAACATTTTACTTGATAAACAAACTTGTGATAAAAATTTCAAGACTATATCAACAAATTAAATCATTTTTGTGTCTTGCAATTTTATCAAACCAACACTTGTATTTTATCAAACTTGTATTTTTAAATAGGGAATCTGATTTTTCCTAGAATTTGTTTAAATACAAAAACATGATATTTTAAACACATTTAAGCATATTGCATATGGACATATGTCCAATATACATGAAACAAGATATATCATAGTTTTTGTCTTTAAATCCATAAAACATGTTGTAAAAATACCCAAACATAAAAACACATGAATAGGTAAGTCAAACTAAGTTTGTGTAAAATAGTTAAGCATGCATGTATATAGAACATATCTAATATACATAAACCAATTAAACTTGTTTTGAACTACTATTCATGAAAACACATATCAAAACCAAACGTGTGTGTATTGTGCACTTGAGCATATCAACTATACTAAACTTTACAATATGGATCTAAACACACTCTAAACTATGGATACCTAAGTCTTCTTGACGATCTTCATCTTCAAGTCGACTCGATCCAAAACACCGTGATCCATGAGCTAGGCAGGTATGATCTTGATGCTTGGCCCTGGATTCACCATGTGAAAGCTTCTAAACACTTCTTTGTTGAAGCAATCACCAACTAATATCTTGCTAATGATCTGAACCTTAAAATCACAAGAATTAGTAAACATAACTACATGAGTTAATCATCATCAAACTAGAGTGGAAGGCTTTTGGCCAACAATCTCCCCTTTTTGATGATGACAAAACTCATGGAGTTATAATTGCGGGATTAAAGTTAGGCTTCAAAGAAGCTCCCCCTTAACTCATGCATAACAATAAATAATAATATATGCAATGAATGGCAATGCATTATATCATGCATGAAAACAATAAACTCTTATATCAACAAATCATGCTCTAGATACCAATAAAAGATTAAAGGTGCTCTAGATACCAATTAAATGAACATAAAACATGTTCTTTTTCTTTCTAAAACAATTCTAAAACAAATACATCTTACAAAGACATGCATATAAAACTATAAAACCAAATTCTTCTCCCCCTTTTGTCAATCATCAACAAAGGGGTAAAACATATAAACAAAACAAATTCTCTCCCCTTTTTGTATGAAATAAAGAAACAAGAAGGGGGGTGAATAAGAAACATTGATACCAAATAAAAATGTGTCAATGAAGTGCATCTTGATACCAAACAAACATGAACATAAAAACATGTAAGAAATGCCTATATCAATAGAAAGTATTTTACTTTAACAGCATATGATACCAATTGAAAGCATTTTCATTCAAATTCAAATCAAAATTCATTTTTGAAATCATAAAGTGTGGAGTGGGAATCAAATACCATTGAAAGACAAAATCAAATTTCTCCCCCTTTATGAAATACAAACTAAAACAATGCGTAGGCTTGAAATGAGATACCAATTGAAAATTAAATCAATTGAAATATGATAGTCACTAAAATTTTCAAGCTTAGCATAAATAAAATTTGTGCTCAAGATATAGGGATATAATAAGCACAAGGAAATCATCTATGTATGAATAATTAGATACCAATTGAAATTGATACCCTTAGAATTTGAAGGCATACATACATAAAACATATGAGTATACAAGAGGATCAAAATTGATACCAATTGAAAGAGTTCAATGATACCAATTGAAACAACTATAGGAGCATGGTATAACTCATATCACAACGAAGAATACGAACTAGTTAAAATGAAGATTTTGTTAACTAGTACGAAATCCTTCAAGTAAGGAATAAAAAAAGATTATTTTTCATAAAATGTGAAATTCACATGATAGTCACACTCTAATCTAATTAGGCATAAATATGACTCATGAAAACAAGGCATGAGCAAACTGTAAATGTGAGTGTACAAATAAAATGTGAGGATCACAATCATGAAAAATATTCCATTAAGCTCATTTAAATTCCTTTAAACATGAAACATAAAAAAAATATTTAATCTTTAGGTATATGTATGTCTTATGCAAACTAAAGTATACATACATATCCAAACACAACGAGTCCACAAAGATAAATGCATGAAGGCACGTGGCTCAAAATGGATACACATGTATAGTCAATTGTTAGGATAAGATGGACATTTATATGAAGTTAACATATAAATACACGAAAATATGAAAAACTAAATTTTCATTAACAAATTTCATTCGAGGTATATGTATGAATTGTCAACACAATAAGTATACATACATATCCCTAACACAATTGAGTCCATATATATAGATTTGCATGAAAGGCAAATGACTCAAAGGGTATACATGTATATCTTGAGGTTTGACAAATAAACATATACATGAAATGAAAAACATGATCTATAAATCAATTCAAAATGAGAATATAAGTTTAAAATGCATGGATCATCAAAACTAGACTATACTACACATCTAATGGGTACAAACAAGCATTCAAGCACAACATATATAGATTTATTTGTGACCCACTATATGCACAAGTATAAATCCTAGTCTTAATGAAAGCTAACATCTAAACAAATATTCAAGACATGAAGCATCAAAACATGATAAAATCATCTTGATAAATCTTAAACATGATCATTAAGAAAATTCACATGTTATTAAACCTATGATAAACATGATAGCTAAACAATACGAGAACACAACATAATAGTCTATATAAAATATGGGTGTCTCAAAATGCTATACATGTATGTCAAGGATCTAAGTCATAATATTTTCACAATAATCTATAAACATCAAAAATATGAATACAAATCATAAACATTCATATGATCATTATGTGTATGTATATGCATTAGATCTAGGATATACATATTAGTTCAAACACTAAAGTGAGAACACATAAATATAATCCATATTAAACATGGTGTCTCTTAAGTAACTAAACATGTATATCACTAATCTAATAAATATGACATAGCATAATGAACAATAAACAATGACATGCTATAAATCAATGGACATGAAAGCATGCTAATATAAACAAGGAGTTAGAGATTCGATACCAAAACTAATGAGGGCACCGCTCTAGTTCTCCAAACCAAGGTGATCCTCCCACCAAACATCCCTTGAAAGTGATGCATCCATTGATTTCCATGAAGCTCGGAATGCATCCACTCTAAGGTACGGCAACTCTCACGTCATGTGAGAGCCCACACCTACATCATAATAGGAGGGGTGGTCTTTGGTACCCATATCTTCTTGGGTCCATGGGGGTTAGTACCTTCTCTAACCCAAACAAATTTATTTGCTAAATTTGAAGTATGTACTCTATCAAAGCAAAATTTAGCAAGGTGGCCCATACGTCCACAACGTGTACATGTGTACACATGAGCATACGGTGATGGTGTCCGTGAGGAGCATGTGTATGCTGTGGAGGGTGTGCATGGATAATAGATGGAACTTGTTTCTTTTTCGAAATAAAGATTCCAAGCGTGTGTGATTCATGGCACATTGGCTCATAGTGGAGCCCAAACACTCCATTTTCTTCTTTAAAACATTTATATTATTATTAATCAAAGAAGAAGTGGAGCATGTAATAGGTGAAGTGTATGATACTACCCTAACATGGCAAACATGTGCATCAATCTTGTATTGCAAAATAATATTTTTCTCTAAACAAACATTTAAATCATTTGAAATAGAAATAATTTTATTTTTCAAAGCAACATTCTCCTTTAAAACAAAACAACTTTTGAAGATAATTTTCATTTTTCTTCAAAGAGTTTCACAATCATTTTTAGATTTAAAAAGTTCATTTTCTTTAAGTGCAAGTTCAAGTTGAGATTTCAATGAATTCCTTTCATTAGAAACTTCAACCTTCTCTTGCAAAACAATATTAAGTCTAGAAAACAAATTTTTATTATCATTGTTAAGGCTTAGACTTTTCTTTTTCAAAATTTTATTTCTCAATTAATTTTTCACAAACTAATGAAAGTTCTTCATTCAAAGCATGGGCATCAATATGATCATCACATGAAGAACTAGAATCAAAACTATCTAATTGAGATTCCGATTGTACCTCAAGAGAGTCATTCTCTTGGACCATGAAGCATTGAGAATCAGATTCTCCACTAGATTCTCCTGTTGGATTTGCGATTGAAGCTCGGAGGTGGTGGTTGTGTTGTCAACAAGTTCCACACACTGCAAATGCGGAATCAAAGTTAGAAACACGTATAAGATAATCTTTATTTAATGTGCTTCTAATAGCCTCAAGGGCTTGTGCATTACCCCTATATGATTGCAATTACCAAGATAGCATTTCTTGTAGCCGCAAGGAAACATGCAAGCCTAGGGTCTTTAGGTATATGGACATCCTTATTTCCATGTGTCAATGTTGGAGACATCGAACATGGGAGGTGAAAAGCAATCCATGGGTATAAACTATATGTGTGCAAACAAGCAAATGCAACAATAGATTAGCAATCAAAGGATCTCACTCCTAGGATGTTAAGCCTAAATATCAGGAGCGTAGGCTCTGATACCAATTGAAAAATACCTAGAGGGGGGGTGAATAGGTGTAAGTGCTAATCTAGAAAACTAAATGCGCTAAGGCGGAAACTTAAAACAAATAATGCAACACACTTAATACAACACACAAGTGTAGCCGAATTTCCTGTGAAGGGCTCTGGACTAACTCCTCTTGATTTCCCTAGTATGGGTTGAGGTGCTATGTGAAGCTCTTGTTGGTTAAGTATAATGAGGCACACAAACAACCAAGCATATAATATGAATAAACAATATGAATATATACAAGACACAAATGCAAGCAATAGAGATGATATGAAATGTACTGATTGAAGATGCTTTGCACAAATAAAAGAGAGAGAGAGTAAAAAGACAAGTGGATCAACGCAAACATAAGGATATGTTTCGAGGTTCAAGCCCCTAGCTCTACATCCCCGCCTACACCACCGTGTAGGATTTCTAATCCACTAAAGGTACCGAACTCCTCTCTCAACCTTACAATGCTACCGAGGCAATACAACCACAATGCACCTCTACCGAAGAGGAATAAGGCCCGTAGCCAACAATAACTCCACTCTCACTAGAGGGAGCAAACCACAATTCTCAACCTCTACCAAAGAGGGAGCAACCCAACAATGAAAAAGGGTTTTTACAACAAAAGTGGTTACAAAGACCACAAACTCTCTTTTTCCACAAAGCAAAGATCCTAATAGATTAGGATAGAAGATATAGCTCAAGTGTGGAATCAAGGTGTTTTTGAAAAAACAAATAACAAAGAAAAACTACTTGGGAAATCTCTTATAGATGATAGAAATGACAAACCAAAACAATATCCCAAAACCTAGTTTTCTTTGATTTTCCAAACCCTTGAAAAACAATAAGATGAGAACTTTTAAGCTCTAAAACTCTTTGAAAACTAATTTTTAAAACCAGAAAGTAGGAAAAATTTTCTTGTCAAAAGTCTTGTCAAAATCCTCAAAGAGATGTGGTATATATAGCCCCAAAAGAAAACTAGCCGTTCGGCTGATTTGTTAGTCTGACAGACCTTCCGATTGACCGGGTCAGTCGACCGCCAACTCAAAAAATCCGACCGTTGGAGCAATTCGGTCGACCGCCCGGCCGATCGCCCCCATACAGAGAGCAGGGCTCTCTGTCCAGTCGACCGCACGGCCGACCGCCCAGATACAGAGAGCAAAGCTCTCTGGTTCGGTCGACCGTCCGGTCGACCGGCCCACTGTGCTGCCAGACGTGCACAAGGTTGTGCATGTCGGTCGACCCCATGGTCGACCTGCCCTTGGTGCGGTCGGACCCTGCGGTCGCCGACACTGGCCTGTCAGCCACAGTCTGGGTCAGAACCTGGGTGAAACAAATTATGTTAAAAATACTTTTATCTTGTCTAAAAATCCATAAAACTTGTTTTAACATTTT
>JAVJIF010023686.1:0-12500 GCA_038442645.1 Agave tequilana
GGAAAGCATCTACTTCCAAAGGCTTAAAGCGGAAGAAGACTGCCCAAGGATACAAAGGCAAGTCCAAGAAGGTAAGAACATGCGCTTCAAGGGAACCTGCTACATCTGCAACAAAGAAGAGCATAAGGTGAATGAATATTACAGCCGTCTCAAAAAGAACAAGAAGAACCATCCACAGGCAACCTGACCGACCATGCGTCGTCAAGTCTTTCATCTGTGGTGTCAGAAGTGAATCTGACCACCAACAATAAGGATTGGTGGGTACACACTAGGGCTACTAGGCACATCTGCTCAGAGAAATTATTATTTTCTGAATATCAAAAACTAGAGTAAGATGAGCAACTCTTCATGGGAAACTCAGGCGTCTCCAAAGTTGAAGGAAAAGGAAAGGTCATCCTGAAGTGGACATCTAGGAAAGAGCTTACTCTGAACGATGTGAAACATGTTCCAGATATCCGCAAGAATCTGATCTCTAGATCAATACTTAGTAAGAAAGGATTAAGAATGGTTTTGAATCAGATAAATTTGTACTTACTAAGGGTGGGATGTATGTGGAAAGGGTTATCTTGTTGATGAACTTTTTAAAGCCAACGATGCAATGGTGGACAAAAAGTCTGTGTATTTATACTTGAAGCGTATAAATAAAGAAAGTCTTCTGTTTATTTGCTTGAGTCTCCTATTTTATGGCATGCTAGATTAGCGCTTGTAAATTACAGGTCATTAAAAAACTTGTCTAATTTAGGATTTATTCCTAAACTCAACTTGGAAGAATTCACGAGTGTGAGATTTGTGTTGAGGCCAAGTTAGCGAAAAACACTCAATTGATCGAAATACAGAACCTTTAGGGTTAATTCATAGCGATCTGTGTGACTTGAAGTTTATGCCAACTAAAGACGGAAAAAGTATTTTATTACTTTTATTGATGACTGTACAAGATACTGTTATGTGTATCTTTTAAGCAGTAAGGATGAGGCAATGAATATGTTTATAACATATAAAGCTGAAGTTGAGAATCAACTCAATGAGAATATCAAGATTCTAAAATTCGATAGAGGCGGAGAATATGAATCAAATGATTTTAGTGAGTTATGTGCTAAACTTGGTATAATCCATCAAACAACAGCATCATATACTCCTCAGAAAAATGGAATTGATGAACGGAAGAATAGAACTTTGAAGGAGATGGTCAATTCCATGCTCGTAAGTTCTAGAGCTCCGCAGAACTTGTAGGGGGAAGCTCTGTTAACTGGAAATTATATTCTAAACAGAGTACCCCACAAGAAACTTGGTCTTATACTATTTGAGTTATGACACTGAAGGACACCTTCCTATCATTACCTCAAAATGTGGGGGTGCCTTGCAAAGGTGCTAACACCATTACTTAAAAAGACTAAGTTGGGAGCAAGAACTATGGACTGCATATTCATAGGCTATGCCTTGAATAGTAGTGCCTACAGATTTCTGATTCTTAAATCAGAAATACTAGATATTCATGTAAATATGATTATCGAATTTAGAGATGCTGTGTTTTTTGAAGACATCTTTCCTTACAAACGGGAAACATATAAGACTTCTGAGAAAAGAACACATGAGATGGCATTTAGGGACGAAAGCCCTGAGGAACTGATTGTTAATGCGGAAATTGAACCAACAAGAAGTCAGAGATTTAGAATCTCAAAATCTTTTGGTCCAAATTTCATATCATACGCTATTGAAAGCGAGCCTCAAACATTTAAAGAGGCTATGTCTATCCCAGAAGCACAAACGTGGAAAGAGGCTATAAATAGCGAAACAGAATCCATACTAAGTAATCATACTTGAGAATTGGTAAACTTGCCTCCTGGCAGTAAACCAATTGGGTGTAAGTGAATTTTTAAAAGAAAATTAAAACCTGATGGATTTATCGATAAGTACAAGGCTAGATTAGTAGCCAAGGGTTATCGACAAAAGGAAGGACTTGACTACTTCGATACTTACTCACCAGTAATAAGAATAACCTCCATTCAGATGTTGATTGCAATTGCAGTATTGCATAACTTAGATATCCATCAAATGGATGTCAAGACTGCATTCTTAAATGGTGAATTAAATGAAGAAATATATATGGAGTAATCTGAAGGATTTATAGTCAAGGGCCAAGAACACAAAGTGTATAAATTGGTAAAATCCTTATACGGTCTAAAACAGGCTCCAAACCAATGGCATGAGAAATTTGATAGTGTCATGATCAAAGATGGATTCACTATCAATGAATGCGATAAGTGTGTTTACACTAAAACAGTTGAAAATGCATGTATCATTGTTTGTCGTTATGTAGACGATATGTTGATACTTGGGACTAATATTGAAATTATTAAGTCCACTAAAAGAATGTTATCCAACAGTTTTGACATGAAGGATCTGGGTGTTGCTGATGTAATTTTAAGAATTAAAATCACCAGAATACCAGATGGAATCAGTCTATCTCAATCTCACTACGTGGAGAAGATGATCGAAAGATTCAAGGATCATGGGATAAAGGAGAATACAAATCCTTTTCTCTCACACATCCACCTTCATAAGAATACAGGAATTGGAATACGTCAATTGGAGTATTCTCAGATTATCGAAAATCTAATGTATTTGATGAATTGCACTAGACCCGATATTGCTCACGCAGATACACTACTAACCCTAGTGATGAACATTGAACTGCTCTACTACGAGTATTAGGTTACTATCACATACCAAGGATATGCCTTGAGATATGGACAGTATCCACCGGTACTTAAAGGATACAGTGATGCTAATTGGATTGCAGATTCTGAGGAATCAAATCAACTAGCGGATACGTATTTACTCTAGGAGGAGCAGCGGTATCTTGAAAATCTTCCAAACAATATGTATTGCCCGTTCCACTATGCAATCAGAATTCATAGCCTTAGATAAGGCCGGAGAAGAAGCAGAATGACTTCGACAATTTTTGAAAGATATACCATTATGGCAAAAGCCAGTGCCCACTATATGCATATACTGCGATAATCAAGCAGCTATATCTAGGGTACAAAATGTTATATACAACGGTAAGTCTAAACATATTCGTCGTAGACATAATACTGTTAAGCAGTTGCTCTTAAATGGCATTATCTCTTTGACTTTATCTCGTCAAAAGATAATTTAGCGGATCCGCTTACTAAAGGTTTAAGTGAAGAGCGTATAAACTACGCATCGAGGGGAATGGGTCTAAAAGCCTAACCTTACCAAGTCAGCTTAATGGAAACCTCACTTAGCGACTGGAGATCCCGCGGACTAAGTTCAAGAGAAAAAACTAGTTATGATTAACTCAGCAAGTAAGCACTTAGGATCTTGACTCCAATCAATTCCTATGGTGCACAAAAGTGTTTTCTACAAGTGGATTAAGGATAAGCTTAACGCTTTTAATGATGCATATATCTTGTTACTAAACAAGTAGAGTAGAGTAGACTACTCTTAATAGGAAGATCACCTATGTGAGTATAGAGTTGGGTCAGCTCTTTGGGAATTTCTATGGAGGCTGTTATTCCCTAAAGATACTCTCTGAAACTAAGAATGTCCAGGGCTAAAATGGACACAACCGAGAACCAAAGTTGATTTGAAAAGTTACTGTGTGAAGCTTGTTGACTTGGCTTACACTAACGGCTAACAGTTCAAGACCTAGTTCACTGATTAGCCAGTAAGTCCGATAAAGTTTTCGCTATGGAAGATTCAAGACCTAATTCACCTATCCTGATGCAGTTTCTTTTCTAAAGTACCTTTCACTATAGAGTCAATCTCTTTGTATGTCAATTCCTTGAATCTCCATTCATTGTGGGGGATTGTTGGAAATATGAAGAATAAATGTGAATCTTTGAGTTGAATTACGGCGAGATCCATTGATTGAATCAATTGGATAATGATTGGAGTGTGTTCTCTTTCCATTGGGGATGAACGTGGTATATTCACTTGTTCAATTCTGACTTCGAATGAATAAGATATTCAAGTCTAAAGTTTGCCTAACTCAAAGCAAAAATGGGACTAAAGGTAGCTAAAAGCATTTAGTCCCACATTGGCCATGGGATGGAAGTTTGAAGTGTTTAAATAGAGAAAAATGGGAACAAAGGGTGTGCCCTTTGGGTACTTGGAGTTTTCGCGCGCGATTAGGTGGAAACCATGCCCGCACGTGCGCACGAGCGCACCACCGCTTGCGCCGGCGCCGGGACAGGCTCGGGTTCCCTACCCGATGCGGTTCTTTTTGAGCCGGGTCTCACGGGTATGCGGATAATACCCGCTCCGCCATCCGGATCCGAACTGCCCAGCGCAACGGCTGTCAGCAAACCGCCGCGAACAGTTGGGCAGTTGATGCGGTTGAAACGAACCGTTGCAACGGTTCGGTTGGGTTCGAACACCTTTACCCCTCCCAAAGCGCTATAAATATTGCTTCATTTTCTCAAATTAAGATACACAACAACAAAACACAACAGAAGCAATACAGGGAAAAGAGATTCTTCCTCTGCATTCTGAAGTGGGCTTCCTGCAACTCAAGTTCGAAGTGACTTCCAACAGAAAGTGATAATTCTGCAACTCGGATTCCGAAGCGACTTCCAAGAGATTCTGCAAAATTCGTTCTAAAAGAAGGCTCAGAAAATTCAACAATTGTTGTCTGAATCTAACTTCCAAAGAAGAATATTCTTCTACCTTCCTCCTTTCTCTCCAGTGGGTGCTCCTCCAAAGTAAAGACAAATATTCTCCCTGAAATTTGTCTTGGTCCTGCTGCTTTGATAATCCTGTAAAGGTACTGGTTAAATACAGTTCGACCGTATGGTGATTTGGTAGTGCTATCTAAATACCGTGAAGGAGTGTTGTATCTTGGGAGACCAGCGTCCAGTAACCCGTTAGCACTGGTGTGGGGGACGTAATTGTCTTAAGGAGATTAGCTTTAAGCGTACCTCACTCCAAGTACTGTATAAGTGAATTAATTTTCTTTATACAGGGGTTATACTAATATTCAGTATATTGAGACTGACTTATACCAGTCTAATTGGTGTTTAACTAAGGAAGGTAATTGAAAGATGGTTCTTTAATTAAGGAACGTTCTATTGAACAGAAAACCTCCCACCTGATATTAACCGACCTAGCCAATTAGATCGGTGATATTTCAGTGATATTGATTAGTTGTCAGATTGATCCTAGAAACTAACAGTACTTTCCGTCCCCCCCCCCATATATATATATATATATATATATAGATATATATATATATATATATATATAAGATATATATATATATATATATATATATATATATATATATATATATATATATATATATATATATATATATATATATATTCTTCCCTCTCTCTTTCTTCCAACCAATAACAAACTATAGTAGCAAAACCACATCATGCAACAACAACATTTTGAAAAGGATTTTGGGTTTGATTTGGATAAGGGTTTGAGTAATGCAAAGGAAAGAATATTTAGGTTTGGAGTGAAAGCAAAGATTTTGTTTTTAAGTTTCGAAAAAAGGGTAGAGAGAGAAAAGTATTAGTTTTGGGTTAGGATCCATATTTGAAAGAAAGGTAGAGACCTTGATTTGGAGAAAACTAAGTTTATTTAAAGGAGGAGTTTTGAAAAGAGATGTGAGAGAATGAGTGAAAAAGAGACGAGGAAAATAAGGAGGGGAGAGAGTAATGGGAGAGAGCAGAGGAGGAGAAAAAACATGTCTAGATTTGATTTAAGAAATGAGGTTTAGAGAAGCATGTGAGGGAGGAGTGAAAGAAGGAAAAAGATGAGAAGAAAGACAAGAAAGGGAATAGCAAAATTGGAAATAAAATAAAATACCGCTATCTTAGAAGGTGTACTTGCTAACAACTCGGTTCAGAGAGTATTAGTGCTACATGGTTAATAGTACAGTAGTTTTTCTGCAATATACCTTTTATCTAACCCTAGACACCTACAATGTGTTTTGTAATTCTACAATGACTGTTATCACTTAATACACGTAAAAAGTGATTAGAGTTAAGAATAATGTTAAATCGATTATTTTTGATGGACTATAACTTGACTCAAGAATAATACACAAACCCTACCCCCGTTTATTGCACATGAAATTTTTTTAAAATAAGGATCCCACAGTTTTACTCTCTTATAGTCCGTTTTGAGCCCAAAATGTGTAGTACAAATTGCATGATTTTAGAATCAAAGTTCTGCATTCGGTGATACCCTCATACAACTGACAAATGGCTACGAATCCAAATTCCATACTAACTGGTATCTTGTACCATGTGTGGAAGGTGACTAGTAAATCACGTCCTCCATCATCAGCCTTCGAAGAACACGCAATGAGGTTGATCTTAGCTGTCATCTTCTTTCAACATATTTTTTACGTCATCAGCTTTTATCTCTTTTAGCGAATATTATGTCATTACTGTTTTCCTCTCATCACTACAACAAAAGTGGGATTTCACGTTAATTTAAAACTGACGGGAAAATAAAAAGACAATAGATGTCTACTCCTGTGACATTGTAAGTGGGAGACAAAGACGTCAGTTTATAACCGACGTAAAATCCTTTATTTTTAAACCATAAAACAGTAAATCACTGAGCTCGACATCGTCTTCCTCCACGACAATCCATCCTTCCTCCATGATGCCATTGCCGATCGCCGTCGGGAGCTCGACACTTGAAGTAACATGTGTTGCATTTCTACAAACACATGATTTGCATCACTCTCCAACTCTCTTCTCTCCATCATCACCGCCCTACAACCTTCTTCACCAACCAAATCACACCAACAACCAACCCTAATGTTCTGACACTAGTCTACTATTGCAACGAACTGATATGCTCTGATACAACTGTTGCGTCCCCAAATCGATATGCTTTGATACCAATAGTTGGGACGGCAAGTGAAAAGCAGGATCGTCGAGTAACGAGAAGAAGAAATGAGATATTCTAAAGTAAAGAAAGCAAACATATGATTTAACATGATTTCACTAATCAAACAGATCATGTGTACGTTTACGGGAGAAGGGAGAAACTTTATTAAAACTTTAGAGTACAATGAGAAACAATCGTACCTAGGGGGTGAATAGGTGTAAGGCTAATCTAATAACAAATGATGCAGAATTAAAAACAAATTGCAACAAACTTAGCGTAACCAAAGAGTGTAGCCGAATTTTCGATGAAGGGCTCTAGACTATCTTCTCTAAATTCCTCTAAATAAGAGTTGAGGTTCTATGTAAAACTCTCTTGGTTTAACACAAGTATGGCACACAATCAAACCCAAGCATATATATGATATGAACAATATGATGTAATGCTCAATGAGAGAGAGAGAGAGTTAAGAGATAGTAGATCAATCGCAATCAACAAGATATGTTTCGAGGTTCGAGCCACTGCTCTACGTGCCCGCCTTCACACAGAAGGATTTTCACTATAACGTCCATACAGGACTTCCCACAGGGTACCTCTACTGAGGATTTGGGTAAAATACAACTAGGAGTACACAGCTCCTCTCTCCAAAAAATACAACCTCTACACAAGAGGCAAGACACAACAACTATCACCTCTACACTTAGAGGGATGGGTACTAAGCCAAAACAAGATCAACCTCTCACTAGAGGGATAAGGCACTAAGCCAAACAACAATGATCACCTCTACACTTAGAGGGATACCAACACAATCTCCACAATCACCTCTACACTTAGAGGGATACCAAAAAACGCAATTGCACAATCTCTTCTACAATCACCTCTCACTAGAGGGATACCAATAACCAAACACAACCTCCACAATCACCTCTCACTAGAGGGATACCAACAAATACAAGGAAGGTTACAACACTTGGTGGTTTCAACAACCACAAACTAATTTTCTCACCAAAACAAGATCCTATAGATAGGATAGATAGATAGCTCAAGTGTGAGAAAATAAAGAGTTTGGAAATCAAAATCACAAAGAAAAACTCTTGGGAAAACTTCTAGATTGCTATAAAAATGAAGAACAAAAATCAATTCCCAAAGACTCTATTTTTCTTTGAATTTTCCAACCCTTCTTAAAACAAATAAAGATAAAATCTTTAAGCCCAAAACTCTTTTAAAAACTTTCTATTAAACACTTGTAAAGGTGAAAAAAACTGCTCTCTAAAAACTTGGCTAAAACAGCTCAAGAGCGTGGGTATTTATAACCCACCAAAATCTGCCCGTTGGTAGTCTGAAAAAGGGCAAAATTGCCCTTCCGGTCGACCGCCCGGTCGATCGGCCACTGGTCATTTTTATAACCGTTGAGCCATCAGTCGACCGTCTGATCGACCGGACCTGGAAACAGAGAGCAGCAGCTCTCTGCCGGTCGACCGCCCGGTCGACTGGGGCTATTTCCAGAGAGGAGAGCTCTTTGGATGGTCGACCGGCCCGGTCGACCGGCTTTCCAGCGATTGGCTTATGGACGTCTGTGCACATCGGTCGACCGGACCGGTCGACCGACGCCTGCCTTGGTCGACCGGCAGACAGCCAGGTCTGAACTTTATGGGGAACTTATCTTTTTGCTTTCTAAAAAATCTCATAAAATACACATAAATTCCACAAAAATAAGTTCTTTTATGAACTTTAAAATACAAATTTGTGTGATTAAAATTCAACACATATTACAAACTATTTGAACCATTTTTTTGATATGAAAATTTGCCTTTAAATCAAAATCGGTATTTTTCAAAAATCAAACTTTTGAAATGGAAAACCGTTTTCTCCAAAACTTATGTAAATACAAAACATGATATTGAAACAACTTTAAAGCATATTGTATATAGATAGAATCCAATATACATAAAGGATATATTTCTATGTTTTTGACTAGAAATCCAAAACTGGTTAAACCGAAAACCAAAACCAATAAACTTTAAACTTGTGTGTGTATGTGAACTTGAGCATATCAACGCTATCTAATCTTTACAATGATCTAAACATACTAAACACAAACCGAGGTCTTCTTGTAGAACTCCTTCTCCAAGTCAACTCGATCCAAACGCGATCCAACGAGTTTGACTCCAACCGAGTACTAGATGCGATCTTGACGCTCAGCTCTTGAATCAACATGTGAAAGCTCTAAAACTCCTTTACTGAAGCTAATCACCTACTAATATCTTTATCAAATATTTGAAACTAAATATGACAAGATTATTAGTAAACTATAACTATATGAGTTAATCATCATCAAAACTAGAGTGATGGGCCTTTGGACCAACAGACCTGAGTTTTATATTATTTACACTGGATTTGATCAGTAGACTCGATTGTGGTGGACTTGACCTTGGTTGAGGAGTAGGCGTAGATTGGGTTGATCTGACCTGGTGCATGTATATACATAATTGATTAGTCACTTGGATTTCTGGATTGAGCTTAATGGAAGTGGGAATATATGATGATCTTAATCAAATTGAATAGTGATGATTGGTTAGATATAGATGATTATATTTTTATATGTTGGGACCTGAATATATCAGTGACTTAAAAATGAATATACTGATGATGTAGAGGAGGGATATACTGATGAGTTGATTGACGTGAGTTTAGTATTCATTTCAGAGATTTTTGATTAGTGTTTGATGAATTGATGTAGTTGGATTTATAATTGTAAGTATTTTCGATTTTACTCATGATTATACTGTTTGAGTATCAATTATCTTGTTGATGTTGATTATCAGACTTAGAGGTATTCAAGATTCTATATTGTTTGAGGATGTTTTATTCTTTATTTATGATCTCGGCATTTGTTGCTTTAGTTAATCTCGAGGATATATTCAGTACTTCATAATTAGTTCTTGACTATTTTAGTTATTCGGCTATAGAGTTAATGTGTGAGTAATTTCATTGACATAGGTGATATATATATATTCAGAGTTTGATAGACGTTATTATTTGATCTCAGTTATTGGTGACCTAGAAGATTAGAGTAGATTGGTAGTGATAAGAGAACTAATTACATGTTTATTGGACTGGTAGTTTACTGTACCAGAGTACTTTGACATGGATTGATGTTTGATGTTCAAGATGATTATTGAGATTATGAATTGATGGAACATATTACTTTTATATATTAAAGCATATGGATGAGATTGCATATTGACTAGACGGTGCATGACTGTTATTAGTATTATTTCATGTTACTGAAAGTTACTGAGAATGTATTTTTAGACCGTAACATTATGTACAGTCCTATTGTTCATCATATACATGGTTACTATTACTATACACCATGTATATGATTACTGTTTACTGATATATTGTATTGTTACTGTCATTGTATCGTTCTAGTATTATAGGTAACATGGATATTGACTGTTATAACTGAATTAAGTAATAATAATATAAATGGACAACTAACACTGAGATTGAAAAAAATTATGAAGGAGACAACGTCTGTATTTTGGGTGGACCTAGGATACAAGTTGCGCAGCCGACTTATGGTTCCACTGCAGGGTTTTGAGGGATGACTGACATCCCATCTGTTTATTGTTTCACAGTGATACTATGAGTACTGTTACTGCTCGGACTACCTTGTGGTAGGGCCGTTTCAGCGCCAGGTATCTAGGTCGTGGTCCCGGGTATATATGGGACCCACCTAAAGCATGGACAATGTCTCTAACTGATCAGTTTCAATAAATTAACATGTGTAGTAGGCGTAGTATGGGATGCGTCTAATACATGTGGCAATTGGTGTTCGCTGACATAATAAAAAATAATGAACTGCCTATAGTATACCATGACCCGATTGTACTCACGACCTGATTGTACATATAGTTCTAGTATATACTATCATTTACTGATATATGTATGCTATGTTGGACACCTGACTATACTCATGACCTAATTATACATCTGATTCTGTTACTAACTGCCCTTACTACTGCCTATTTATGTTTGCATATTATTTCAGTCTTATTTTAGTTTATAGCCTCATTCATATGCTTACACATATTATATTCACATGCACCTTCTCCTTTTATGTTACATACTTATTAGGTCGCTTCCTGATGACCCTGGATTTGCACATTCAGATTGAATGTTTGATTTCATTGATCAGGTGTTGATGAGCTCATATGCTTCATGAGAACTCAGAGTTTTCTTCTATTCGATTTTAGTATTCTTGCATCTCTTTTATTCATGCTATTTCCTGATTCTCTCTATTCGCATCCAGTTACTATTTCTTTCTTATTTCATATGATATCATATGTGGACATCTATATATGTTATTGCAGTGATTATGATTTATTATAGTCGATTTTATATATCTTGCTGAGGTTACTTTAGGCTTAGCGTGTATATGTGTGGGTATTCTCCTTACGTATATACGTCGCCGACTCTCATTACGACCCCTTTTGCACGTATTGTGGGAAGTGGGGCGTGACAATTTCTCTTGATAAAAATTGATTTAAAACTTTCTCCAATGACTCCTATTTATAGGTAATATGTAAATATCATTAGAGGAATAATTTGGGCATAAACAGGAGTTAAACCCATAAAAAAGCGAAAAATGCCCATTTGGAAAAAAAAAAGGCAAAAACAGTTTAAATAAAAAACTAGTGGTTTTTGCCCTTTCTGACTGTCTGGCAGTCAACCGGCCACGGCTATGCAAAATAGCCGTTGCCAGCGGTCGACAGAGCGGTCGACCTAAAGCCAGATACAAAAACTCCTAACATTGGACTTTGACAAACTGGTCGACCGGTCAGTCGACCAACCCCAACGGGTAGTGAGTTTAAGAGTGCTGGTCGACCAGGCGATCGGCCGATAACTCTATACACAGATACATCTATCTGTGTACACATCCGGTCGACCGCTCGGTTGACCGAGCTCTGTGCAGAACTTACTGCAAGCTCTGGCGATCGACCGGGCCAAGCAAAAATCCCAATATTTGTATTTTTAAGTATACTTTTGATTTTTGAAATAACATATATAAATTTAGAAATATTTTGAAAATCATTTAAATAAAGAAAAACATGTAAACATATAGAGATAAAAATCATGGTAAAATAGATCAAAAACGTGTATAGATAAACCAATTTAAGAACTAGTTAATTTGAAAAATCTTTTTTGACTGTGTAAACTATCTTGAACATCAATAAACCACTCTAAATTTAAACATTCTAATTTCTTACAAGGGATGCAAATATCTTCAAGTCTTCATCAAGTAGACTTCATCAAAAATTCATGCTTTGATCTTCTAAGTTTGAATCCCATACTTGAATCATCTTGATACTTTAATACTTTTTTTTTTAAGAAGAATCAAACGAAATTTAATTCTTGAACCCTGTAATTCTAAAATATTTGAACTTGATTAGTACCTTATAACCACATGAATTTTGTAATCATCAAAAACATAAGTGGTGATTGTACCATTGGGCCAACACATTAGTCGACTATACTGATGTATTAGTCGACTAAACTGGGATCCTCACTTTCTGTTACAATACCAGTTGACTCCTAAGATGCCATTAGTTGAATAA
>JAVJIF010023686.1:20000-30450 GCA_038442645.1 Agave tequilana
ATGTCTTATAATGAACTTGCTTCTTTTGTCAACAACTTCTAGAAAAATATGACATGCTTAAAAAGGATAATAAGAAAATAAAAAAATAAATTTGATTCCTTGTTAAAAGAAAAAGATTCTTTGCAAGATAAATTGGAATGTATTTCAAAAGAAAATGAATTTTTGAAAAAGGACAATATTTCCTTGACTTCTAAATTGAATGATCTTTGTGAAGGAAATACTTCTTTGAAAAATAAAATTTTTTTTGGTGGAAAAGGAAAGGAAATTGTTTTGAATGAAAACACATCTTTGAAAAGAAAAATTGTTTTAAAAGAAAAGGAAAATGTTCCTAAAAAGAAAAAGATTATTGACCATGCTTTTCATGCTACTACTATTGATAAAAATGAAGTCAAATTTTTGAAAAATAAAATAGATTGTTTGAGCTCAACTTTGAGCAAATGTGCATTTAACCATTTTAGATTAGAAACCTTGTTTCAAAGGAAACAAGCTCCACATGTTCATGCACATCACCCACAACATGCATATGCGCACTTTGCTCGTCATGATCACACTCATAAACATATGCATGCTAGAGTGTACAAGTGTACACATTGCGGCCGCAAAGGCCATTTAGCAAAATTTTGTTATGATAGAGTAAATGCTTTAAATTTTGCTAACAAAAATGTTTGGGTTCCAAATCATGCTAACCCTCGTGGACCCAAAAGAAAATGGGTACCAAAATCCCCACCTTTTATATTTGATGTAGGTGCAGGCTCTCACATGACGTGAGAGAATTGGTGCCTTGGTGGTGAATGCACATGGACTAGATGGACACACAATTTGATGCACCGCTATCAAGGAGGTTTGGTGGGACTACCACCATGTTTTGGAGACTTAGAGTATAGTTATTTGGTTTTGTAACTATCTCTAAACTCCTATTTTATTTACATGCTTTTACATTGATAATTTTTAGCATGTTCTTGGTTTTGTGCTTCATGTGGTAAATACTTGTTTAGATGTATTTTTATCAAAACTTGTGTATATACTTGTACAAGTAGTGAGCAACATTTGATTCATATATGTTTGCACTTCATTGCTCATTTGTACTCACTACATGCACATGTATAGCCTAATTTTGATGATTCCCTCATTTATACTTGTGTTGCCTACCTTTGTGCATGTTTTACTTCATGTATATGTAATCTTTGTTCAAAATTAAGAAATATTCATGTATACCGTTGAGTCACTTGCCTTCATGCAATTTACATTATGGACTCTTTTTATGTTTGGGATATGTATGCATATTGTTAGTTTTGATAAATCATACATATACCTTGAAGTATGTTTTTAAATTAAAAAATAATAAATTTTCATGATTTCGTATGTTTGATGTTTTGAGCTTTATTCATTACTTTCATAAAAATGCTACTCACATGATTATGGTACACTCACATTTTATTTGTTTACTCATGACATTATGTTCATGAGATATTTTGAGCCTTATAGATTTCGAGTGTCAATTCTTGTGTTTTCAGCATGCTTCATGGATACATATGATTTGATTTCATGTTCTGAAGGATCTTTAACTAGTTTTTTGAAAATTACTTTAACTAGTTATTTATTCTTCATTTGGTAGTGTTTTCACAATAAAAATATTTTCAAACTCTTATTTTTGGAAAATCCCTACCAACCCCTTTAAGGGCAGATGGACGGGCGACCATGCCTTATATGCTCAAATTACATGTCTTTTATCATGTACATGAAAAGAGTAGATTCTTATGAATTATACACTTGCTTCTCAACATAGTTTCAATTGGTGTCACAATTGACATTTTTTTGTATACTCATATTTTGTTTTCTATATATGTATGCTTTAAATTTCAAATAATATCAATAACTATTGGTATTTTCATTTTCATACATATATATGATTTGATTGTGCTTGATTTACAAGATATTTACATGTTTAAAGCACAAAGTTTGTTTATGCTAAGCTTAAATTAAAACTTAATTTTCAATTGGTATCTCAATTGACATTTTAATAAGCTTATGCATTATTTTCAATTAGTATTTTTATTGATATCAATATTTAAATATACTTAAATTGGTGTCAATATGTTTCAATTTCTAATTGGGTTTAAATTTCATTTGGTATCAATATGTTTTACCTATTTGGTATCAAATTTAACATATATTTTAATTGATATCAAAATATAAAATATTTTCTTTCATTGGTATCAAATGTACAAGTATTTCAATTTCGATTGGTATCACAAATTTCCTATTTCATATGGTATCAAAAATCTTGTGATATCTCAAATTGATTTAATGAATTAAGAAAAATTCAAAATTTGTATTGTTTATTTACAATTAGTAAAATGATGTTTATATGATATCTCAAAATTTGATTTAAGAGATTTCAAAATTTGTTTAAGTAATTATCAAAATTTGTGTTAAAAATGTTTTGATATGTATTGTCTATATGCAGGGAAGCTTAACATCTCTTCTATTTATAGATTCACGTTGAGTGTATCTTATATTGAGGAGGTTGACATCTCTTCTTTATGTGATACACGTGTATAGGGGGAGCTTAACATCTCCACTTATGTATTGTATATTATGCGTTATGTGAGTTAGGGCTTATCATCCCTTCTTCATGTAATGCATGTATGCAGGGAAGCTAACTTAGCATCTTCCTCTTCATGAATGTATATCGCATATATATCTTTATTGTTGATTTGGTTTTCACCCCTTTGTTGATGATTGATAAAAAGGGGAGAAAGATTTTGAGTTTATATATGCATATTTGTGTTTTTGCATTATTGAGTTTATATATCTTGTGTTTTTGAGAAGAATATTTTTGAAAGTTTAAACAAAAAGGGGGAGAAAGTTTTTAGAAAAAGAACTTTTGAATTATGCATGTTTCTCTCACCTTGTTGATGCATATATTTGTTTAGTTTCATGTACTTCATTGCTATATCTATGTGTTTATTGTTATGCATGAGTTAAGGGGGAGTTTCTATGAAGCTTAACTTTAATCCATGCATATATTACTCCATGAGTTTTGTCATCATCAAAAAGGGGGAGATTGTTGGCCCAAAGGCCCATCACTCTAGTTTTGATGATGATTAACTCATATAGTTATAGTACTAATAATCTTGTATTTAGTTAATCTCAGATATATGATCAAGATCTTAGTAGGTGTATAGTTTCAACAAAGGATTTCAAGTCAAGTTTTGGAGAAAGCACGTGTTGATTCAAGAGCTTGTGCATCAAGACCACATCAAGTACTCAAGAGGAGTCTAGCGCTTTAGATCATGTTTGGACCAAGTCAAGAAGGAGAGAAGATTTTCAAGTGAAGACTTTCAAGAGAAGACTTGTGTCTAGGTTTGTTTTGTTAAAATTTTATTTTTAGATAAAATGTAAAGGATAGAATAGTTGGTGGATTGCTCAAGTATCATATACACTCACACACAAGATTTAGATGAGTTTTTATAAAAGAGTTTTCATAAATGAGTTTTTATTTTGAAAAATACCAGTTTGGTTTTTATGTCTCAAAATATGACATAAGTTTTTATCAAAACTTTATTTGGAGCTTAATGTCAAAAACATAGATATTTCATCATATATGTGTAGTGGATCATATCCATACACACAAAACTTTAAAAGTGTTTAGAATATCATGTTTTTGTATTTGAAGGAGTTTTAGAAAAATCGGTTTTCATTTTGAAAAATCAATTTGGAAAAATACGGTTTTTGTTTTAAGCCAAAATTTCCATATTACAAAAATAGTTCAAAATGTTTGTAACATGTCTTGATTTTACTCAAACATATTTGTATGTCAAAGTATAATAATGAACTTATTTTTGTAGATTTTTTGTAGATTTATGGGATTTTATCAAAGCTAAAAGTCAACTTTTTAATCCCTATACAGTCTGTTTTTGGCCTTCTGCGGTCGACCGCACGGTCGACCGCGCCAGGGGTCGGTCGACTGGGCGGTCGACCGACGTGCACAAAACGTGCACAGCCAGGGCCGGTCGACCGCCAGAGAGTGTCTGCTCTCTGGAAATGGCCCGGTCGACTGCTGAGCCATTGCCCTGAAGGCTGTCGACCGACCGGTCGACCGACCTTCCCAACGGTCAAAAAATCGACCGTTGGCGGTCGACCGACAGCAGTGCAGACTGCTGATTTGGACCCCAACGGCTAGTTTTGTGTTAGCCTATAAAAGGGGGTTCCCATGGGCTGTTTTCTACAAGATTTTAAGTGGGTTTTTGAACTATTTTTTCCTACTATATTAAGTGTTTATCTCCACTTGTTTTAGAGCAAATCCTTCCATTCAAAAGGAGAGTTTATCAAGAGTTTTCAAAAGTGATTTCTTGTGTCTTTCACCACAACTTCAATCCTAGTTTTCTCACAAACACTTGAGCTATCCATTGCTATATCAAACCTATAGGATCTTTATTGTGAGAGGATTTTAGGTGATCAAAGTGTTGTGATCACCAAAGTTTTCATCATTGTACTTTGAGGAGGCGGACTTGCGGGTTCGCGGTGTTTCAAGTTCTAATGAGAGCTCACTGTAGAGGTGCGGCCTCGGCAAGCTAGCGTGTTTGCGGTGTGTTGTTCTTGCGGGAACAAGAGAGGGACTAGAGAGTCCAAAGGAGTTCTAGTGTGAACTCGCTTGTAGGTGTTGTGATACCGAGTGATCCGGTGGGATCGTTTTCTAGTGAAAATCCTTCATAGTGTTGAAGGCGGGGACGTAGAGCAAGTGTGCTCGAACCTCGAAACAATTCTCCCGTGTTTGCGATTGCTCTCTCTATCTCTCACTTGTTTTTATATCTTGCTTATGCTTATTGTTCATATCTCTTATATGCTTGATATATTGTGTGCTTAATTGATATATGCTTGGGGTTTATTTGTTCACACTTGTATTCAATTAAGAGAGTCAAAGCGGCACCTCAACTCTTATCTAGAGGAATCATGAGGTGATAGTCCAGAGACCTTCACGCGAAATTTGGCTACGCTCTTAGGTTATACCTTGTGTGTTTAGCTAAAAAATTTTTAGTTTGCATAAATAGTTTTTATTCCGCATTAATTGACCATTAGATTAGCTAGTCACCTATTCACCCTCCTCCCCTCTAGGTGATTTCAATAGTTTTAAAGAGAAGTAGCAATGTATAGGCAATGAAATACATGTTCTAAACAGGATATAAAATTTTAAAAAAATTTGAAACATGTATCAAGTACGTAACATGCAAATCACCAATGCGATAATAACTTGTATTTCGAAAACGTGTATTTTATATGTGTAACTTTTTGAGCATCAAATCTATATCTTACACTTTAACATACTATTTTCTTACAAGGTTCTTAGTGACTACAAGTATCTTCATGTCGGCTTCTCTCCAATAACGACGTCGAGTGCTTTGAGCTTCAATCCCATACTTGAATAGTCTTGAGTCTTTATATACCTTCCTTTTATGTAAGAAAACTTCTTAAATCCACTTGAACCCTGAAACGCACTTAAACTCTTGAACTTGATTAGTGCTAAATAACCATATATGCTTTATTATCATCAAAACAAGAAATCGGTGATTGTAACCTTGGGCCAACAATCTTTCTCTTTTTGATGATGACAAAATATATGAGTTATTTAAAAAAAATAATGTGAAAGAGCTTAGAAAAGCTTCCTCTCAAGTTATGCTAACTATCTTGTACAAGAAATCATTATGACTATAAATAGATTTCTCAATATAAGCAAGTCACATAAATACATATATGAAGAATATATCAATTTAGAATAATATGCATAAATAGCCTACCATTCTTTCATTCTTCCTTCATCCAAAAACATTATGCAATGAATGAAAATAATGAATCATGATATTGCATATAAGCATGGTAATGAAAATGGATATACATAAAGTTCATGATATACCAAAATAAGAAACTCAAAAACTCAACTATCAAATATCAAAAATATTATCATAACTCAAATACCCCCCCTCTTTTTGTCATGCATCAAAATGGAATAAAAGACATAAGAAATTAAAACACATGAAAGCAATAGAGGGATCAATAAAGACACATGTATATCAATTGAAAATACATGAAAACTTAGGAAACAAATATGAAGCAATTTCAAAACTCATGAATCCATGACGCAAATATTTAACTCACCACAAATGAATGAAGATCTATTATAATCTTGTGGTTTAGTAAAAAATATCCGCAAGTTAAAAATCGGTAGAAACATAATCAATGTCAGCGATCTCTAAGAAAGTGATTCTAATCTCTATATGCTTGGTCTTATTATGTTAATTTGCATTCTTGTTTATATGAATAGTATTAGTGTTATCATAAAATATTTTAATATGATTATAATGCAAATTATAGTAAAGGAGAGTATGTTTCATCCAAAGGACTTGTGCACAACAAGCCTTCGCCGCAACATACTCCGCCTCAACGGTTGAGAGGGTTACGAAATTTTATTTCTTAGAAGACCATAAAACTAGATAATTTTCTAAAATTTGACAAGTTTCACTAGTGCTCTTTCTATCCACTTTACAACCAGCATAGTCGGTATTCAAAAAACTCATCAGTAAAAATTGTCCGATTTTTAGATACTACAAGCCCATACCAATAGTGTCCTTAAGATATCTAATAATACGCTTTATCGCAATCAAGTGAGACTCTTTAGGAAAAGATTGTAATCTAGCATATAGATAAACACTAAACATAATATCTGGTCTACTAGTCGTCAAGTAAAACAAACTACCAATCATACTTCTAAAGAGTTTAATGTCAATATTTTTACCTTGTTCATCCTTATTAAGCTTTATTGTGGTAGCCATTGAAGTCTTGTTTGTCTTTACATCTTTAAGCCCAAATTTCTTGATAAGCTCTCTTGTGTATTTGGCTTGGTGTATGAAAATTTCATCACTGCTTTACTTGATTTGGAGTTCAAGGAAGTAGTTGAGCTCTCCCATCGCAGACAGTTCAAACTCTTTCTTCATACATGATTCAAAATCCTTACAAAGCACTTTATTAGTAGATCCAAAAATAATATCATCAACATAAATTTTCACATAAGGATATCACTATCTACATGCATTGTAAACAATGTAGTGTCAACTTTGGCTTTCATAAAACCATTTCAAATAAAAAAAGAAGAAAGTCTTTCATATGGAGTTTGTTTTAAACCATATAAAGCCTTTTTAAGTTTAAAAATAAAATCCGGATGTGTAGAATAAACAACCAGGGGGTTGTTCAATATACGCCTCCTATTCGATAAAACTATTTAAAAATGCACTTTTAACATTCATTTGAAAAAGCTTAAAATCTTTGAATAAAACAAAAGCAAGTATCATCCGTATAACTTCAAGACGTGTTACGGGTGCAATGATTTCCTCAAAATTGATACCTTCGACTTGGGTGTAAACTTGGGCCACAACCTAATTTTATTCCTAATAACATTTTCTGACTCATCCAACTTATTCCTAAAAATCCATTTAGTATCAATGATTAGTCTATCATGGGGTCAGGAACAACGTGTAACATCCTGATTTTTTTTTATTATTTATTTCTTTTCCTAAAGAATAATTTAATCCTTAGCCATGAGTTAATGCCGGATAATTGGGACTGATAACTATAATGTTCGGCGTACTTTAATCATGAATTAGTGTTGCAGAATGCAAATTTTGATTTATACATCTATATAATTAATTTTCCTGATGATTAAGTGAGAAATCGGTGTCAATAAATTTCCATAAGTATGTGAGTTGTGAATATATCAAGGATTAATGTAAGGAATAACCATGTATGCACAATGTGTCACATATTCAAATACATGAAAATATTTATACATGGTATATACATACCCCACTAACCATACCCTTTTGTTTAATCAAAATACATGTTAGTGGAGGGGGTAGGTGAGCATGTAAGGGATTGATGAAGGGCTAGGATGCCCTTGATTTGTGCAATAGCCACTTGGAGAGAGATGGGAGTGTGGCAAACTTGTAATTAGGGCTGAAGTGAGATCTCTAGTTTTCAGCCCAAATTTCTCATCTCCCATCTTCTTCAACCTCTTAAACTCCCATCTTAGAAACCCTAGAATCCATCTTCCCCTCTAAATGAATTCTTAGCTATCCTCTCCACTTCCCATTCTTATTTATCCTCAAGAGAGAGGCATGGAGGAGCTTTGGGGGAGGGGGAGGGGAAGGGGGGCGGCCAGCTCGGCCTGGCGCGCGGCCAGCGCCGGCGGCGGCGCGCGGGCCGCCGGCGGCGGCTCCCAACAAGGGAGGTTGAGGGAGGGGGGAAAAGGAGCTTTCCCTATGAAAAAATCCATGTTTTGGGAAGGTGAAATTTAGCCCTAGATCTGAATTTTTGAGGTGAGTTTATCTAGGCCTTTGATAAATTTTTGATCTGAATTTTAGAAGAAAATTTGTATATAAATAGTGTTAACCTTCAAGGATATTGGTGAATCTAGTACTAGAAGGTAACTTGATGTTCTCTTGAATAGGATCATTGTTCGGGATCATGTGGAAGCTAAAAGATTTGCGAAGAACTCTCCGAATGAAGGTGAGAACTTGTTGGGTAAGATTATTAATTAGATAAATATTGGGAGCAAGAATATCTTAATAGACTATGATTATGTGATATGGCTCTACTAGTAAGATTTGGGGTTGGGTAATGGACTCCATGAAAAGTATTAATTAGAAACATTTCATTATGTTAGAAACCGTGTAATAGCCATGATAATAATATTGGTATATTCTCAAGGGTAAGAGGCTAGTAATAAGTAATTGTAAAATAAGTCTCTTCTACGAGAATATTGTAATCCATTTGATATTCATTTAAGAGTTATATATGTGATGTTGTTTGCTACTATCAAATAGGGGGATTGGCATGTCGGTGTCCGATGTGGTTATTCGGAAAGGAAACACGAGACGGTGCTCGGTACGAACCCCTTGTAGAACGCTCAACTTGAAAGTGAGTGGGGTTTTTAATAAATTGCATTGCATTATACCTAATTGCAAATATGGATAATAACTTGTTTGATATAGCATTTTACCTATTTGCATATGTGGCTTGCATTTTGAAGTATGGTGTATAATGGCATTGACATGCATGTTACAGAATAGAATTCATTATGATTGACAAGAATATGATTGTGTATGTTACTTGATTTTGTACATATATATATATATATATGTGTGTGTGTGTGTGATATGCTTGGTTAAGACAATTGTGCGGATATTGCATAAGAATACAAGGTAACGGGCAAGTACTAATTGAGAGTATCATTCCATATATGAAATGATGTTCTTAATATATGAGTCTTATGAAATTGAATGTGCGGATATTGTGTGTATATAGATATATGTGTATATATACCATATTGAAAGGAAGGGACCCGTAGTGCACGGGCGGAGTGCGAATGACGGTGATGTATATATATATCATATTGGGAGGAAGGGACCCGTATTGTACGGGCGGAGTGCGAAGACGGTGCCATATCTATCATATTGGGAGGAAGGGACCCGTATTGCACGGGCGGAGTGCGAAAACGGTGCTATGATATACATATATTTGTATCTTACAAATAATTGCGAATAAATGGCTATGTGTGATGTATATGTGTGTGTGTGAGCGTGTGACACTAAGGGTATGTTGATGTGTTATTGTATATGGTATTGGAGACACTGGATACTGGTCATGTGTGCATCTATCAACAATAGTTGAAAGTAAATACACAATCAAGTAGAATTATTCATTATCACACACTTCATGTACCACATTCATCTTATTTTCATAGATCATGAATACTATACATCGGTAATGTCATGCTACAATTATGATTGAGTTTGACTCCACTCACTGAGCCGTCGAGCTCACCCCCCTCATAGCTTCATATTTTTCAGGGCAAGCCAGGGATAAATAGCAGCTAAAGGCAAGAGTGGAGCACTGAAAGGGTGCACAACATTCATTGAGTGGGCCTACCAGGCTTCTATTTTGACTACTAATTGAGTAGTTTGGTTATATGCATGTACTTAGAGTTGATGTTATAGTTAGATTGAATAGTTGCATATATGATGTATATACGTAGACTTGTGTATAAGTTCTTATGAATATTATCTTGAGTTGGCTTGTATTAGATGGTGATACCAAGGAGATTATTCTCAAGAAAGTCTTGGATTTATTATCTTGTGTTGTATCCACATGATATATGTGTGAGATTTTAAGTAGGCGATGTCAAGCCGAAATTGTGATATACCACTGCATGGGATATTGTATATACATATCTGGTTGATGAGAAATATAGAACTGTATGTGTCAATGTATCAAGTAGACTCTGTATTACAGAGGAAGTGCCGCCAAATTTTCAAGGATTTGGAGATGGTTATGATAATCTGTGGATCAATATAATGTTTATGTATATGGAAATATTATGAAAACTGGGACCGTTACA